>CM031235.1:829542013-829707293 GCA_018340775.1 Taxus wallichiana var. yunnanensis | reverse complement strand
CACATTTGTCTCAAGTGGGGGGCATTTAATATTCTTGAAGACTTATCATAGAATCAAGAAAGGCTTCTTTTGGGGTGTCCATAAATTTGTGGCAAAATGTATGTTGTGTCAGCAAAACAATTGCAAGACAATTAAGTCACCATGTCTTTGCCAACCCCTATCTATTCCTAGCTAGTGATGGGAGGAGGATTCCATGGATTTCATTATAGGGTTGTGCAAATATGAAGGGGAAAATGTCATCATGGTGGTTGTGGATAGTCTCACCAAATATGTTCATTTTTTTGCCTTATCACATCTATTTGTAACAAACACAATAGCATATGCTTTTGTGGACATAGTTAAAAATTACATGGTACCCCTGGATCATAATAAGTGATTGTGATCTTTACTTGTAATTTTGAACTGATTTATTTTTGTGTTTAAGTATTTATTTAGCACATCGTCTTATCATCCACAATCACACATGCAAACAAAGTATAATTCGTATCTATGTAGAATTTAATACTGAAACAAATGGAGCTTGCAGAGCTACATTTGTCTCGAATAGGGAACATTAAGGATTCTTCAAGACTTATCACAGAATCAAGAAATATTTTTTTGGGAAGGACTCAAGGGGGATGTCCAAAAATTTGTGGTAGAATATATGGTGTGCTAGCAGAAGAAGTGTGGGACAATTAAGTCACCAGGTCTTTTGCAACCCTCTATCTATTCCCAGCTAGCGATGGGAGAGTTTTCCATGGATTCCATTATAGGGTTGCTCAGATCAGAATGGAAAAATGTCATCATGGTGGTTGTGGATAGGCTCACCAAATATTCCCATTTTTGTGCCTTGTCACACCTATTTGTAGCAAGCACATTAGATAATGTTTTTTATGGAAATAATTCAGAAGTTACATGCTACCCCCAAGATCATATAAAGGGACTGTGATCTTTACAAGTATTTTTTGGATTGGTATTGGTACCTCAATTGACACATAGCTTGTCTTATCATCCACAATTAGATGGGCAAACAAAGGTGGTTGACACATCCCTAGAAGGCTATCTGCGCTGCTTTGATTCAGATAAAGAAGAACAATTAGTTCATTGGCTTCCTCTAGCTGAATGGTGGTACAACACTTCCTTCAGTAGCAAATCCAAAATGTCTCCATTTGTGGCCTTGTACTGGTACCAACCACCATCCATCACCTCTTCCTTGAGGGTACAACCAAAGGTTCGAGCTGTGGAGATCACATTTAGCAGCAACATGAGGTATTAACCAGTCTCTGGTAGAACTTGGCAATGGCACAAAATTGAATGAAACAACAAGCTGACTAGCACCACAGTGAAACACAACTTGAAGTTGGTGACTGGGTCTTTGTGTCACTTCAATCATATATGAAAATGTCTTTGAAGCAACAAAAGAAGGATAACAAACATGCTTCTAAGTATTACGGTCCTCATCAAGTCTTGCAGAAAATTGACAATGTAGTATACAGGCTAGCCTTACCTCAATCTGCACACATACATCTGGTATTCTCATGCTTGAAGGAGGCCACTGGACAATGAGTATCGACCTAGACAAAGTTACTGGAGTTGGATGAGGTAGAGAGGGTCATCCTGGAACTTGAGGAAATCGTTCAAACAAGCACCAAGAAGCTGCGAACGAGGGTGATTTAGGAGTATCTGATCAAGCAGAAGAATCTTTCTAGTGAGGCAGCAACATGGGAGATTTGAAGCATTTTTGCAAAAGTAAGCGTAGTTAGTCAACTTTGAGGAGAACGTTGGTTTCAAGGGAATGAGCATGCCATTCCCTTAACCTATAATGTGTATTGGGATATGTATGGTCAACTTGTGGCTAACATAATCTCTTACCTTGTCATATCACATTTTTCTATGTTTGCATATTGTTAGTAGGGTTGGCCTATGGAGTAACCATAGCCTAAGTAGGGTATATATAGGAGGTAGTGGATAGTACTTGATCATCATATTGCGTATTCTATTCTTATTGTAAGGTTGTGGAGGTTGCCCCCTCGAAGTGGCTAAGTCGTATATTCTGTTCTATTGTCTATTAAATATTGAGTATCTGTTATTTTCTGCTGTAGTAAGTGCAAATTACTGCTATCATTCTATTTCTATGCCTGGTCATGCAATCCATTGTTGAATCTACCTTAGTAATTTCATTATGCCGATAGGCATTCTACAATGGCAGCAAGGGGTGGCACCTAATGGTGTGACCATGTAAACTTTTATTTTCTACATTAAATTTGACATCCATTTGACTGTCACTTAAAATGTTCTTTTCAAACTTTGAAAAACCAATAAAACAAATAGTAATATCTTGACTATATGGTAGAGTTTGGGGCCTTTTTTTGGAAAGTTATTTTTGGCATTAGTAAGAGGGATATTAAGAGAAATTAGAATGAAATAAAAGTACTAATGAATGTGATATGCATAAGATCCAAGCTAAAAACATTGAGTTTGATATATATATATATATATATCGGCATTTTTCAAATAGATGTATTTAAAATATTTGTACCAGTTACATTACATGTGCAGACTGGCTTAGTGAACACCACATAAATTCAACTGAAGTTGGCAATTCAAGTTTACTAGATTTTAGTGTATTGATGTCTAACTAACAGAAAAAGCAAGGAAGAAACAGTTTGTAAGTTCAGAATGCCTGTAGGTCAATTTGTAGATTCAAGCAGGGAGCAGTAAAGATTGAATTTGATTGGCAGTGAGGGTAAACAGTCAGGAGACAAAACTGCATATAGAGTGGTGATAGAGTACTAACAGGTTGCCAAGACAAACATATGTTTGTGTCAATTTAAACATGCTATTGGATGACTTACACTGGCTATTACTTAATGGATGCGAGTCACTGTTACACACATAATCAATATTGTATAATACACTTATCATAATAACTAGTACAAATATCTTAAATGCATCTGTTTGAAAAATGCCAATAGATATCATTCTTAAGGCTATTTTGGATTTTACACATACTAAATTGATTAACTCTACCATGTGGTCAAGATATCACTATTTTCGATCAATTTCTCAAAATTATAATACCAAATATTGAAGGGACATGAAATGAATGTTGAATTTATGGTGAAAATTACCTTTTGACAACAAAATAGACGTCAAATTCAATGTCTTATTTTAATAAAATCTTACATGGTCACACCATTAGATCCCACCTTTACTGCCATTGTAGAACGCCTATTGGCGTAACATTTTGAATCATTTGCAATAGGTTGTCTTTTAAAGTATGCATAGTCTATTTGGCATCTGACTTTATTCTTCTGTATCAATGTCTGAATAACTAATTTGTGTTTTTCTTGCAGGTAAGAATTTGGGATACAGAGAGCAGATCCTGCTTAGGTATTGCCACAGGGCACATAGGTGCTGTGGGAGCTGTTGCCTTCTCAAAGAAGGCTAAGAACTTCTTCGTCAGTGGAAGCAGGTTTGTAGATGATTGTGATAACATTGCATTGAATTTGTATTACTAGACCCATTCTACAGGGTAGATGAATGCATAACCAGTTTGATATAGATTGAAAGATTTGAGAGAGGATACTATATTGGGGTCTGTAATTCTTATAGATACAATATAAGTCTGGTTACAAGTCAGCTTCTTCCATAGTTCTGATAAAAACATGTTCCAAATGGAGCTGTATGTTTGTATATTTTTGAAAAACTCTAAAGCCTGATAAATAGTTGAATCATAAATTCTTGATAATCTTCACCCATGGATCTTTTATAAAATACAATTGCATCTGCTACACTACTGTTTCTGTAAATTTGCATTGAAGATGCTTAAGGGATGTGTTTTAGATTTCTAAACCAAGTATTTTGTCAAGCTGATTTGTGAATAATAAGAAATTTCCCCCAAAAAGTGAGCTCACTAAAAACAATAATATAGATATCCATGAAATGAAATGAAAGATTTTAATGACGTCCACGTGACTGAAGAGTCAAAGGGACCAAAAAGAAAATACACTAAGCTGAAACCAAGTTCTTTGCCAAATCCGCTCGCCTACTGTGAATCTTGAGCACAAAACCAGCAATCCTTTGAAGCTTAGCTTCCTCAAATAACTCATTTAGGTTGTCCACGTGTAACTCATTTTCGTACTGGAAGCGGATGTCATCATAGGCTGAGCATTCCATGATGAAGTGCCATTCTGTTTCAACAACCCCCGTACTGCAGAAAAGACAAGTTCTCCTTTCCCACTCTTCTTTGGGAATAGTCCATCTACCAGTTTCACAACGAAGATGATGTGACCCGGTCCTCAACTGAGCCAAAATAATCCTAGCCTTACCTTTGATATCTGCCCTTAAGTAAGCTTTGTCATCGTGATCCCAAGTGGGGTTAAAATATTTGATATAGTGCGTTTTCTTATGACCAATATTCTCTGTCCAATATTTTCTTATGAGCGAAGCAACCGACCAACTTGTACAATTGCCTCTTTAACTTTATGATGGTGCAATAAAAATTGAAAATTTCCAAATATTGCATTGCTATTCTCTGTTGGAGGTGATGGTGGGTTTGCTTGCTACCAAGTTCCTCCATGGTTGGAAGAAATATGCAATAGAGCGGTTAGGATTCTTTCAAATGGATTCCCTACTTTTAAGGCTCTTTCTGTCCAAATGAAAAGAGTGAACAACTTTTTTATTTATAATGGATCTAGGCTTGACAAAGAACCCTTTCAGTATAGTATCCAGTGAGGGTCTAGAGCAATGATGGCCTGTTTCTGTTTTTTAACATGAGTAAACTTGTGGGCTTCTTGGGGGAGCTTAGTGAATGTGGGAATCTGGTTTATCCTACAGTGATGACAAGTGCATTCTCCATTTGCAGATAGAAACACTAGTTTTGTTGGCAATGGTTTAATGGGTAAATTCCAGCTATGTTGCACCGGTATGCTCCATTCCCCTCCCTCCAACTGATCCCATACCAGCACGTGCCGGGTATGGATACGTCCTAGGTATGGTACAAATACATCCTAGGTATGGTATGGATACGCCTCTGGTATGCTCGAGTATGTCCCAAATGTAATCAGGGTGTACCCGCCATGTTTCGGTGCTGCAGTTGCTAAATAATTAATATTTTCATTCACTTGGTCAATGCAAACCCAAAAAACTCATAAATTAATCAAGCCCTAAACTCCTCTAAAACCTATACAATGGCATTCAAGCATTATTAAAACTCACAAACAATTCATTGTTGGTTTTTGCAAGTGTAAGAGCAAAATGCCAAAGACGAACTGAGGAGGCAGCCATTGCAAGGAGGATTTGTTTGGAGGTAGCTATTGCAAATGGTATTCAAGCATTATCAAAACACACAAACAAATCTTTGTTGGTTTTTGCAAGTGTAAGAACAAAGTGCTAAAGACGAATTGAGGAGGCAGCCATTGCAAGGAGGACAAGATTGGAGGCTGCCATTGCTTGCAAGGAGGATGCTATACTACAAGTGGAGTTTGTGGCTGTGACATGCAGGAATTTGATTTGAAGGCCTCAAGCTATATAGAGTAACTTACTCAGCTCCTATATAGATATCTGAGCCTTGTCTGGCCCCTCCCCTTTCTATAGGGGTAGGGGTTCAGACTCCTGTGGATTTGGAAGACAAAGGGGCCTGAGAAAACTATAAACTGCAAACTATAGATTAGATGGTCGTCCCTCGGCCTCCCAACTCCAGATGGTCGGCCTACATAGCCCCTATCCCTATCTGGAAAATCTAGATTATTTGAATTCATATTGACATGATATCAACGTGTCCGCGTATTGAACCCGAACCTGTATCTGGCAATGTAGAATTGAAATTCCAGTGATTTTGAGTGGGTGCTGTTGACTTCCTAATGGGTATTTGTCTCTGAAGCATCTGCCATATTGAATCTTGAAATAGGAAGTACAAAAAATCTTCATATAAACTTGAGATGCAGATCAAAGTGGTGACAGGCATACCAACAACCTATATCACCGAATTCGCTGATTTCCAAATAAAAAATTCAGGATTCGCAATTTTCAATGAAATTCAAGAAATTCATTCAAAAATGCCATAAAATTCTTGCATTCAAATTTAGGGCATAAAATCTCCAAATAACCCCTGAAAATTGTCACCATAAATAATCTTTATTGGTGTCGGCCATGATTTAGGGCTTGTATTTGCTATTTAACAATCTCTATTTCTTCATGAATCATAAATATAGTGAGCCAAGTCCATACTTTCTAGTTGAAGCAAAGGCTTCAACCTGTCACATGTGAAGTAGCTGAAGCTTGACAAACCTGTGTGAAGAGCTGTCTTATCTGCCGCTAGGTCTGTTTGGACGTCTAATAGGTATTCAAAGTTCATAAGAAAACCTAAATCTGACTCCTGTTTATTTGCTCTTCATAACTAGTGAATCTGTTTTTATATATTTTTATAGACTCCTGTTTGTATAAGTATATATGTATTTATGTATCTAACTATTAAGTGTCAATTCCCTTTTGACATTTTATGTATTTAACTTGTAAGAGTCAATTACTTTGTGTTTATGTGTTTAAATAATTCAAGTGTCTATTACTTTTTGACATTTATTTTTTAATTTTAAGCTAAGTAGCCAATACGTTTTGGATACGGGTACGGGTATGGAGTATCCGATACGCGGATATGGCAAAAAAATTTTTGGCCTCGGATATGGCATTGGATATGGCCATACAAATATATATATATAATAAAATTAAAAAATTTATAAATTCCAGCCTGCTAAATAGGAATTAACCACATATTATGCATATGAAAAACAAAACAGCTAAATAACCACAACAAACTCTTATAAATTCATAATTTCATTTGACCCTGAGTCCCTACCATATCTAGTTGAGGTGTTTATTACATTTATGATTTATCTCATACATGCTATTTTTATCCATGTTTATGATGGCTTGTATTTGGTACCTTCTGTAGAATAATGGTGCTGTGAAAACTGTAATTTCTGCTGTAATGATATATTAAATTTAAACTAAAAAAAATTATTTAAAAAAACACAGTTTTGGGCCAGGATACGGCCAGGCAGGTTTACGGCCAGGCACGGCTGGTACATCTGCAGACATACCCGGCTGTACCCGGACCTGCCTGGCCATATCTTGGCCGTTTCGGGCACATATCCGGGCCGTACCTGTATTGGGTATGTTTCGTACCAGTACCAGGTGCCCTAGGGGTGCCGTATTGGCTACTTAGATTTTAAGTATAAGCTTTCATTTAGTTTAAAATTTAGTTGCCACTTTTGGCCCTAGGGTGGGTTATCTAATGTTAAAGTGTCTTTTTCCATTTATTTATTTTAAACTGATATAATTGAAGGTTTTTATGAGCAATTTAATTTGAATTTTTTTATACTTAGTTTAAAATATTGTATTAAATTCAAATAGGTTTTCAAATTTTATTTGAATTTATGTGTTTATTTAATTTTAGATTCTTATTTTATTAAGTTTTTATATTTTATTTAATTTTAAATTAATTTTGATAAGTTTTTAATGTTTTAATCATTATCAATAGCATTAATATTTTAATTTGATTCTATTTCTTTTCTAAAATATGCAGGTTCAAAACATAATTTAATGGCACAATCAAAAGTTGAGGTTTGGAAACATGTAACTCACGACAGTAATAATATCACATGTGCCTTGTATGGTCATTTGTTTGTTGGGAGTATTGTTGGCGAAATATTTTGTCGTTGGGCGAAAAATTGGCCTTCGGCAATTGTATGCCGGATGTAGTCCCTCCTATATTGTATGGGGAGACTCCCTTTATTGAAAACACTTGCATGAAATAAAAAGAAATATATTTACACTATTTTAATCTTTGGGGTACCAGGATTTCATTGCCAAGAGATGATATTTACCAGAAATAATATACTTGGAAGAGTGAGAAGGTGATTGGAATGTGAAAGAAGTAGAGGGGATAAAGAGGGAAAAAAAATTGCACTTTCCAATAGGCAAACACAGATACTATTTTATCCGCAATAGATGTTCACAATAAAAACTAATTGCTGAAACATAAATCTAGAAAAAACCAAGAGAAAGATTTTACATTTTACATAAGCTAAAAATTGAAATCATAATATTGATGCATGCAGCATAAGTTATAACACAGTTTGATATCTCTCTTTATTTCTTTTTGCTTCAACTTGAATACAAAGCTGCAAAAACAATACTTCTCCAGAAATTAGTTTGAACTAGAAAGTCCCTACAATTGATCCCTAAACAAATAAAAGGTTCCCTATTTTATAGCTACATGCATCGAAGAAAAAGTCAATTTTGCTAATAATAGAAACTTACAAATTGACAAAGTCAATTTGCAGCATCTCAGATTTTGCAAATTGAATGTGCCTCTTTTACACAAATAAGGTGACATTTTACATATACAAAAGTGCACATTTGGAAAATTGCAAATTTGACTTGAACAAAAATCAACTACAAACTAAGAGGCTTTTCCCTCATACATTGGCTTGATGACTTGTTTCACCCTGATCTAAACTATCTATTGCCTTCTCTTTCTCCAGTTGGATTCTCACACGATATTCATCAAAACGCTTGAAAATCTCTTGTACTAGCTTTTCATGACCCTTGGGAGAATCTGTTGCAAACTTTACATTCCATACCTACATCAAGCATCTTCGAGGGCAGCCCTGAAACGTCCTTAGGTCCTTCATGAACTTGTCAAAGGCATTTTGGTATGTGATGAATCTGTCAATTGAATTGATAATGAAGGTAGAACTTGAAGCAAACTCTCCTTGGACTAGTTGCTTAAATTGATTATAAATTGTCTCAGTAGAAAGTGCCAAATTCTCTTCATCATAGAAGGTACAAGGAAGTTCCACTACCATTTTTACAATTTCGATCATAGCTTTGATCCCCTCTACTCGTGTGCCTTTCAACTTTACGATACATTCGTCCAAAATGCGTATCCTGAAGATATCAACATCATGCAAATCATATTGTTTTCCACGCACAGAGTCATCAAGAACACCTTCAGCCACTAGGACATCTGAATTTTTCTGCTACAAGGCTTCCAACTTTGGTAAGTAATACTTCCACAAGTTGGCCTCTGTCTCAAATTGCTCTTCAGTTGTTTTAATGACATTGGATTTAGTTTCAATATTTGAATAGGCTAACACGGCAGCCTCAATTGTTTGCTTCCCTTGTTCAATTAATCTCTCAGACCATCCTTTGGTAGCACGGCCCTGTTTCCAATTTCTTCAACCGTCGTGAGAGTTTATGAATCTGTGAATTCTGGACAAGAAATGGATGATTGGATGGGCCTGGTCATCTTTTGAATAACGGAAAGCTGATCGACTTTATCTCTCAGCTGTTCCTTCATGGCCTTATCCATTTTCTCAAACAGAGTCCCAATGTCAGCTTGCACATCCTGTTTTGTGCCTTCTCGTGTAGATCTACCTAGATGCAACTTTGAAATCTGATAACCCTGGGCTCCAACTTCCTCATTGGTTTTTCGAGGAGGTGGCTTCACTATTTCTGAATATTTCTCCCCTTCATCCACTACATTTTTTGAAATTGTTTTGGGTTTCTTTGGAGCTCGGGATGAAAAAGAACTTGGGTTGTACCATTGACTTTTTGTTCTTTGTTATTATTACCCAATTCAACCAATCATGTACTTGTGGGTTATGATCCTGCTTTTATTCCACCATTTGTTGTTGAGATATTTTATTAAGAGCCTTCTGATTTGAGTGATCAAGCAAATCTAGAACAATAGTCTCAGTTTGCTTCAGTTGCTCAGTAGTCTTTGTAGTAGCACGTGAATGGGAAGAAGGATGGCTAGACTTTGGTGAAGACGAAGGAGGTGATGGCACCTTGGGAGGAGTCAACTTGGGTGGAGATGGAACCTTAGGGAAGGAGGTGGAGATGGAATTTTGGGAGGAGGTGAGGAGATGTTTGGTGAAAAGTCCTCATAGGAGAAGGTGAAGGTGTAGATACTTGTGGAACAATAGGAGATATAGAATCCTGAGAAACATAAGGACGCAAAGAGATCGTAGAAGCAACAATAGGCATTGTGGAATCATTAGAAGCTCGGGATTGTTGAGTAGTGTTGTCCACTAATGATGGTCGGGGAGGGCGTTGAGTAATCACTTCTTTAAATACTGTTGAAGGATTAGGTGTTCTCCTACTCACCTAAATTGACCTTTTAATAACATTCTTGGTATTCTCTTCACTACTAAGTGGCAGCCTTCTCTTTTCCTTGTTTTTTCAACTGTCTCTTATGCCTTTTTTGATATTTGTGTAGTAATAAGATCCACACTCTTCCCGAAATGGTTGTTTTCTTTGATGTTTGCTGACTAGTGTTCATGGCGCAATTAGTTAATTAGAGGTAGAGGATTAGTGTCTTTGCTGATCATGATAGATTGGATCCACCCGACCTTCCTCATTGGTCATCCCTTTCAGAATATCCACCAAATCGAAGTCTTTGACTTGTTGAAGTGTCATGTGAGAATAATCTCACAATCTGACCTCCTCATCATCACAATCCATCTAGCAATCTTTGTAGTAAGGCACATGGACGAAAGCCGGTCTGAAAGCTTGCTCCAACAAGCCTCTAATATCAAATGATGACCTGTATTGAAATGACCAAGGGTCATTTCAATCATCTCTCGCATTCATAAACTTGGTAAATGAATCACGCCTTGTGCTTGTTGGACAAGAGCTTGTGAACATCCACTTGTTTGGATAGCTCCGTCAAGGCCCATTTATTATTGACATACTTCGGCTACATGTATGGAGTCTTGTCGAATCCACACACTTTAATCTATGAAAAAGTTTTGAAGTAATTGAACAAGGATCAACACCTTGCTATCTCAGTTGAGGCCGAGAGCACGAACCATGTACTATGAAATGAAATGAAAACTTTTAATGTCCACGAGGCTAAAAATAGCCTATGAGACAGTAAAACCAGTTTCTTCTAATTTCACCAATTCAGATCTTCTTTTGTTAATCTTGATGATGAAGTCCCCCATTTTAGCTATCAACTCCTCATCGAACATAACTTGTAATGACAAAGTCTTGAAATTGATTGCATATCTCGAACGAATGTCATTATAAGCATTGCATTCTATAATAAAGTGTTTTTTTGATTCCACTACCCCATCCAACAAAAGACACAAAGTCTTTCTTCCCATTTTTCTTTAGGCCTTTTCCATCTACTTGTTTCGCATCTAAGCCGATGGGAGTTAGTCCTTAGTTGAGCTATGAGAATCTTAGCTCTCCAAGGGATGAGGGCCCCTATGTAGGCCTTTTGTTGATGATCACAAGTGTAGTTAAATTCTTCGAGATAGTATCTCTTTTTTCTTCCTCTTTTATCCCATATCTTTGTGGACCTTATCAATAATGAATGCTTTTATTTCTTTATTGACTATACAAAGCTTGATCGGACATGAAATTACATAATAGAAAAATGCATTGTTGGCATGTCGAAAATGTGAGAGGTTGTTTTCCAAATTGAGTTGGGGATAGAAATAGAAGTCATAAACCTTTGAAGTGCTCAGATGTCCCTCCATTGTGAACCTTGGGAAAATCTTGCTCGTTGTTATGCCATACACCAAATATGACTTCATGTAGAACTTTCTAGTAGCAATTACCTTAGTAAGTTGTTTGTGGATAATGTTGCTAATAAGCTCAACCCCATGAATTGAGTATTTTGTCGATGGTATACATGTATGTGCACATCCACTCATAAAATTTTCTAGATGTTGGATTTCCTACTAGTCTATTCAACAATGTAATGATGTCAATAACTTCTATGATGAAATTTGATCTTAACAAGGTTTTGGGTAATCTTGTGGTGGTATGCTTAGGTTTCTCCAATTGTTGCTTATTTATATACTTGGCACATGCGGCTGCATTCTCATCCCATATCTTTTGGGAGGATTCAAACGACATATCCATATAACTTTCAAAATCGGAAGTGTTAGTAGATCTTCATAGCCTTTGAACCGAGGTGGAGCACACACTTGCCTTGAGGATTCTTCACTTCCCTATTTTCTACATCATAGTGTTGGGCACAGGTCAACACCAATTTAGGGCATTGGACCAAGATTGGAAAGGTTGTTGCAAGTGCAATCCCACTTTTGTACATGCCTTGAATCCATTTGGTTTTTTTGGTTTGCTCTGACTATTTCCCAAAATTCAGCTAGATCAATGTGACTAAGATCCACGTCTGTGATATTATCAACATTTGATTCCAAATTTGATGAAGGGGTGACCTAAAACTTGTATTTCATCTCTTTCCTTGCTCGGGATAATTAAGACATGAATCCTAATGAAATATTTTGCGAACTCGCTTGATTATCAACCAAGATACCTACGGTGTGCACTAAAAATCACCGAAATGGTCTTGTCGGAGTTTAAAAGTGCTTTTGCACTTAGATTCCCGTGAAGGTCTTAGGCAGAATTTTAGGTTGCGTTCACACCTTAGATCCCCACTATAGACCTTATCGGAGTTTGGACTTACCTTTGCACCTTGGATCGCTATGAAGGTCTTTGATGGAGTTTTGACCTATGCCAACACTTTGGGATTTCCTACATAGACCCTATTGGAACCTCAACTTGCACTAGCACTTAATTTCTTTGCCACATATTTGAAAGTTGCACTTGCCCAAAAAAATTCTGAAACAATACTTTACGGAAGTTTGGTGTGATTTTGCATTCTAAAACTCCGAAGCAATATTTGCGTGAAGGTTAACCCGTCACTAAGTTAAAAGCCTTCAAATCTTTCCCTCGCTTGGTAGTTTTCTCCTTTTGCACTTTGTCAAAGAAATTATGGTCAAAAACCCACTCACCAAACTGTGGTTAGATTTATACCAGTCCTCCTTTGAGTTTTTCATGAAAAGTGAGAAAAGAAACTCCCAAAAACATCAATTCCCAATATTGGATTGAATAACAAAGGGTAAAAGAGATTTACCTACAAATGGACAAAAATTCAAATCGAAAGTCCACAATGGAGTTTAGGATTGCATGAACAAGGAGGCGATTGAAAATAAAATTACTAGGGTAAGAAAACTAGAGTGAAAAATCAATTTATAACCTCCCTAGTGGATTGCAGAATTGGCACATGCTAGTTCATTAATGGTAGTGTCAGAGTTCGAGAGTCAAAAATGCACATTTGCAGGTAACATGCAAAAGTGTATTAGAGCCTCGAAATCTAGACACACACTAGGTCTTTGGGATCTGAAAATGGAAGACCCATCCGCTCTTTGATTCCCCGAGAAACGTTGAGGGCAACAACAAAGCAAGAATCATGATCTTGATAGCACTTTGCACATTGCACAAAAGCACGAAAGTTCTCATGGGTTCTGATTCCTGACAAACACAAGCTAGATGAAAATTGGACTTCGGAACTCAGATTACTCTTTGCACAAAAAAGTGCAAAAGTGCGTTTGAACTCCTTAAGTCCAAAATGCAAAGGAGATGAGACTATTTCGAGATCCGAAACTCTTAAAGCAAATTGCACAAAATTTGCAAAAGTGCTCTTGAGGTCCGAATGTCCAATTTGGTCCTTAGTCAAATTTTTGAACCTTTTCATCGTGCTTGAACATACAAAGTCATTTTTAGCTTGAATTTGATAGGTTACCCCAAAATTTTCATTTGAATTCAATTTTTGGGATAACAAGCATCACAAGGGTAATGTGACCACCTACTCAACATCTCAACTTGTGCAAGAGGGGGTGTTAGTGTGTGCTCACATGTGACTCCAACTATTAGAGCTGCACTAGAGAAAGACCAAGTCTCTTCAAGCACATGAAAGCAAAAATCATCTCACAAAAGGTAGAGAATTGAAGTAGAAATGTCTAGGTTCACCACAAATTTTATGCCTTCCTCTTCAAACATGCCCAAAGATGCAACAAGGGGATTAGAGAGTGAAACTTTGAACGACCTTTGAAACTTGTGGAAAAACAACAAATGGATGCTGCATTGGTTGATTTGTTTTATTTAAGTGCCATTCCATTCAATGTGGCTAGGAATCCACATTTTAAGAATGCAGTTTAGAAAGTTGTCGTGTTCGACAAAGGGTACATTCCTACTCAAGAGCTTTAAGGGGAACTTTTGAACAAATAGAAAGAAAGGGTTATCGAGAAATTGTTAGAGGCCATTGATTAATGTTTTAGTGGCTTTTCCTTTAGGTGTAGTGTTCTTGAAGGTAGTTGATGCCATGAACCACACAACACCTTTGAATATATTGTCAAATTGTTAGAGGAAGCCATTCTTGAAGTGGGTATAAAGAATGTGGTTCAAGTTGTCACTATAGTGCCACAAATTGTGTGGGATCTTGGAAGCTAATTATGGAGGAATACCCACAAGTATTTTGTAGTCCATGTGTAGCCCATTGCCTCGATTTGTTGCTTCATGACTTGGCTAAATTTCTATGGGTGGATGAAGCAATCCATAGAGGGAGAGCAACTACAAATTTCATCAAAAACCACCCACCTCACATTTAACATTTAACATTTACTGACAACATGCATCTAGAGAGTTGTTAAGACCTTGTGAAACAAGATTTGCCTCATTTGATATCAGTTTGAACATAGTGGATGAAGAGAAATCAACTCTAAGGTCAATTCGTTCTTTCTAAACGTACTAAAGGAAAGAACATGGAGCAAATAATTCTAAACAACAATTTTTGGGAAAGTACAACAAAGGCTCTAAAAGTGTGTGGATCAATTATTGAAGTGCATCGCATGGTTGATGACGACAAACCTTGTCTTGGTATGCTTTATGAAAACATTGAATATTGCAAGGAAATCATTCAATCATGAGGAAACAAACTATATTGAGATATGGGATACAATTGATTCAAGATGGAAAATGATGCACACCCCTTTGCATGCAATAATGTGCTATTTGGAGGCTAAACTCTTCCATATAGACAGACAAAATGATAGTGAAATCATGAGTGGGCTTCACGAAGCCATTGGGAGATTTGAACCAGATCCACAAGTTGCATGTAAGATCAGTAGCAATGTTGGACATACATGCTAGAAGAAAAGATGCTTGGAATACTAGTAGCCAAGTATGACACGTTACACTCAAATGTCAAAGGAATACAGATGGAGTAACTTTGCAGTAGATACTTGTGAACTACAATGTTTTGTTGTTAAAGTATTGAGTCAAGGAGCAAGTTCATCGCCTGTGAAAGGAATTGGAGTTGCTTTGACCACATTCACTCAAAGAAGCAAAACAAGTTGTCGGGAGGTTGGGAGATCTTGTTTATATTTGTAACAATTTGCAGTTGTGTATGAAGAAAGCAACAAAAGACTCATCTACTTCATCTTCACAATTCCAACCCATTTAAGAAGATATAGCAGATGTAAATTATCCCGACTTGCTTTGACAAGATGAATTTAGTGCTGAATCTGATGATGATGATATTGGGCCATCTTAGCGAAGTGTTCTTGATGTATTTGAGCTTTTTTGAAAATTGTGATTTTGCATGTGAGTAATGTTCTATTTTGATCAACTTATCATGATGCTTATGTTTTTACATCTTTTTACAAGTTTTTGAAGCTATTTAATAATATTTATATATTTTGACATTCTTGTACATGTATTATTTATTTTTTAAAAATTTTTTTAAATGTATATTTTTATAACTCAAACTTATCGATTAATATTTTTTTTCCCATTTATCGGGTGACAAAATTGTTTCAAATTTTATCCTCACTGAACATGAACACAAACCTGGTCACACTAGCAACAACTACCATATATGTTATGTAGCCTGAATGAATGGCGTCTGACTCTCCAAGTCTGTTCATGTATGTGAGGGCCATATAGATATATAATAATTCCCTTCCCCAGCCTCCCCATCTATATTCCCCATATAGTAGAGTAGGGGTTCAACACAAGGGCAATGCCCTTGACCTCCCAGAGAGTATTTTCAGGTCAACCTACATAGACACATTCGGAGAAACAATTGTCAAACTTGGGCCAGAGTGAATTAGTCAAAACTTGGTCCCATAGTAGTAAGAGTTGCATGTAAAACGGTAGTGATCATGTTCAAAATGCACACAATAGGTTTCTCGTTCCGTGTAGACACGACGTGAGAAATGATGTTCAAACCAGTGAATAAAAGGGTCAAAGCAGCATTGTTGAACATGTTCAAAACGTACATAGTAGGGTCCCTATTCCATATAGATAGGTTAGGAGAAACAATGGTCAGACCTGGGAATAAAAGGGTCAAAGACGTTTTTTTTTAAAAATCCTTTGTGGACAGTAAATAAATTATATGTAAAAAAATAATATTTGACTATTTGAAATACAAATTGTGAACTGTAAATTATGATTTTCATTACCAAATTTATGAAGTCAATGTTAAAGTCAGAGCTGAGAAGAGTACATCAACATGTTAAGGCACACAACAAAAATTCATAATACATCAATATGCTAAAACCTAAAACAAAAATGCATTGTTGGTTGCACATAAATCAAAGTCATCGTCTGAGGGAAATCCTGGGAACTTTTCCCTCATTGCTGGAACTACTCGTCTCATTTGCCATCTCTGTCTGCAAGGGGACCCCAACTCGGGGGTTTATGTTTTTTTCCACAAAAAAATTAGTGTTGCACATGTCTTGGGGACGAGGGAGGGGGTTCCTGGGATGGCGACAAATATCTTGAATTTTTCGGGACGGCTATCAAAATAATATATAAAAGTTAATATTTGAATTTTTGAAATACAAATAAATTAAAATTTATTATTTTTATTTTTAACAAACTAAAATAAGCTGAAAATTGAAGCAATAAATTACAAAATAAAACCATTAAACCAATAATTCATCTAATAATCTCAAAATTATGAAATATAAATTATGATTTTCATTACCTTAAATTTCAAAGTACAGTGTCAAATGCAGAGCTGAGATGAGTTCCTCAAGATGTTAAAGCCCAACAAAATGCATAGCTGGCAGCTCAGAAGTTGAAGTTGTCATCTGAGGGAAATCTTGGCAACCAATACTCCCCATTGCTGGAACTGCTCGACTCATCTGCCTCCTGCAAGGGGACTGAAACTTAGGGTTTTATGTTTTACGTTCTTTCAAAAAAATTAGTGTTCCATGTGTCTTGGGAATGGGGGACGGGGTTTCGAGGACAATGAAAAATTTGTCGGATTTTGGGGACTGCTTTTGTATTTATGTATAAAAATTAAGATTTGAATCTTGAAAATTTTCTTGGATTTTGGGGATGGCTTTTGTATTTATGTATAAAAATTAATATTTAAATCTTTTAAATAAAAATAAATAGAAATTTTAAAACACTTACACAAATTAAAATAATCTGAAATTTGAAACATCAAATTACTGAATAAAACCATTGATCCAATAATTCACCTAAATATCTGAAATCGTGAATTACAAATTATGATTTTCATAACCCAAAATTATGAAGTACAATGTCATTGCTGCAACTGTCGACTCATCTGCCTCCTTCAAGGAGACCTTAACTTAGTGTTTTATGTTTTTTTTTTAAATGTTGGGGGAGGTGTGTGTTATTAAGTGAAAGGTGTCAACCTGTCAAGGACACTGTGATGTCCCTCAACCATCTCGGTGATGTTAAGATGCCTCGAATGCCTTAAAAAAAGGGGATGTTTCCATTTTTTCAAGATGTCCTAGAGATGCCAATTAATTAATATATTTATTTGGAGATGTTTGGAACATCTGGTACACCCCTCAGACCCCTGGGTATGTATCCCCGAGGAACACTGAAAAATTCCATGCAAATGAAAAACGACAAAACACTTACGTTGTCATAGGTAATTGAAAAACATTTACACTCCAACCATGAGATATCATTCTAGTTTGACTTTTTTGCAATGTTTTGAACCTACAGTAGCAAAAATGATTCAAAGTGAACAAAAGAAAACATGTTATTTAGATCATTAATGTTTGTGAGATTTTACTTGTGGGTTTAAGTCATCTCAAGCAACCTCTATGAGTAGTCATTTACCCGAATGACATTTTTACTTGTGTATTTTAGGTAACAATCGCAAGGCAAGAGGACCCACTTAACACACAGCTACCGTAAGCATTTTTTTAGTAGGGGGTGGAGGGGGGAATGGTGAATGTGATTTATCACTTTGGGTTTCTCACCCACTAGCCTCTTTCCTCATTGGTCGCATGTCTTTTTCTATTGGCTGGCCGTCTCTTGTTTGGCGGGGTGTGGGTCAACTTTGATCCACAGTCTCTTTAACCTTAATCAACTTCAAGTTTTGTCTTCTTTTGCCCTAAATCTAAAAGTCCATATACAAGGGAAATTATATATGCTTCTGGGATATTTGCTTGAAAAAAATTCTGTGCCCAATTTTTTTGTTTGTTGCTTGAATCATATTTCACATTTTTTTCTTAACCTCTTGTATTTCTTTTTTCTATGTGCATGGGTACTTGCATAAAACCAACATGACAAATCTCGTCTCTTTAGTATATTAAGCTAATTTGAGGTTTGGAAACATATTGAGGGCAGCAAATTGAGGAATCCTAGTTAAGCGAGGACCTCACTTTGACAATAACACCCTTATAGGTGACAACTACTACTTGGAAGTTATTATACTTGTTTATTCCATATTTGATTGTTGTTTTGTCTGTACAGCCTTTTAGACCATGATTAGCCAGATTGCACTCAAGAAGTCAAGCTATTGCACGATATGTAAAGCTGTGTTTGGTAAAAGACAGCAATATGTTCAAGATATGCTTCTCTACTTCATCTATGAACAAACAAAACATATATGTATGCATGTGAATGTATTAGTTCCCATCTATTTAGACTCCAATATGTGCAGCTGTGCATAAAGACATAAGACATGACTTGTGAAACTAGAAATATAAAATACATGCAGTTGGAGCTTGACAGAAAATGTAAAGTAAGATTTCAGAAAAATAAACCTGAGAGATAACAAATATAACACGATGAACATAAATCTAAACAAAATTAATCAAATGGAATGAGCATAGAGATTATTTGGGGACTTTCATTGAGATCATATTTATCTTCATCGTGAAATGTAAAAACCAAGGTAATGGCAAATTGGTTGAGGAAATATGTATTGTATTCAATTGTGTAAAATTGTACCGAACCTTTTTGGATTTATGGTGTAGGAGACTTTTGTTATTATTAGGGTCACACCGACAAGGTATGGCAGTAGTGAAAAAACTGACCAGGAGCTGAATTTTTTAAACGACAGGAAACTGACCTAACAAGAAAGTTTCTCCAAAATTTTGTTTTGAGTTTTGTAAGTTTTCAAAGTGTCCCAAAACAGATATAGGCATGCTGAGAAGTTTTTGGGAATCATAGATCTCAGACTAAAACCACCTTGGCCTTTTTACAATCCCTAGTTATACAGCTTTCATTCAAAATTGTCCACTTCAGTATATGCAGTTGAATTTGTCGCTGGGCATTTGTAAAAATTGAGGCATTTTGTCTTGAATGAGTACAAAAATGTAGCTAATCAATGTTAAAATTTTGGATATTTGTTTATTTCCTTTTCAGTGATCGCACCATCAAATTGTGGAATCTGGCTCATGTACTAGAATCTCATGGTGCTGAAGAGCCAGTCAAGCTCACATCACAGGCAGCTGTTGCAGCTCATGATAAGGACATAAATTCTGTGGCAGTTTCCCCAAATGACAGTCTTGTCTGTACCGGCTCTCAGGTTTGTGAGGCAATCACTTTTGATTGTAGATTGCTATAAACTCCTGTCTTAGAACAATTGTTGATGATGACCTCATTTCTGAAAGGAAAATTTCTAATTACTGAGTTGTGTCTGATGTGCTTTTATTAGGATAGGACCGCTCGAGTGTGGAGGCTTCCACATTTAGTATCGATGATGGTGCTAAGAGGCCACAAAAGGGGAGTTTGGTGTGTAGAATTTTCGCCTGTGGACCAATGTGTAATTACAGCATCTGGTGACAAAACAATCAAAATATGGGCTTTATCAGATGGGTCTTGCTTGAAGACTTTTGAAGGCCACACTGCAAGTGTATTGCAAGCTTCATTCCTAACTCGTGGGACACAGATTATTTCTTCTGGTATAATTGCTTGTTTGTTGTTTTAATTTCTAATTTAATTTTACATATTTGTTTTATTATATTCAACATTTATGATGCTATTGGGTTTATGTGGTCTTTCAAATATTTTATGATGAAATTGTTGTCTGCTGCTTGGAACTCTCTTATTTCTCAGGTGCTGATGGCTTGGTGAAGTTGTGGACAATTAAATCAAATGAATGTATTGCAACTTTTGACCAGCATGATGACAAGGTATATGTTGTTATTCTTATATATACTTCTAATTCTTTTTGGAGATTTGTTTCTGCTGCACACATGAATGTGATTTTGATTTTTGGAAGGCCCTATACATTTTTAGCTTTCTTTGTTTCACGCTCATGCCAAGTGTTCTGGAGTGATTTCTGTTGATCTACGCGTGCCATATTCTCGTGGTGGGATGTCGTTCCATAACAATATCTCCTGCGTATAAAATAATTTGTTGTGACAAATCTAATGTTTTTTTGTATTTCATATCTTGTTACTAAAATTTGGTTGGCTGAAAAGTGAAAACATTAGCAATTTTGGATTTTATGGTTTCTTTTATTATTAAGAAATATTTTTTTCTATTGCAATTCTGATGGCTAATAACTACACTGATTATACTTTTAACCACTGAATTTCTGCAGATATGGGCCTTGGCTGTTGGCAAGAAGACAGAAATGCTTGCAAGTGGTGGCAGTGATTCTCTCATAAATCTGTGGCATGATTGTACTGCTGCAGATGAGGAGGAAGCTCTTCTCAAAGAGGTATGCTTCATGAATATTAGTTTAATGTTAGTGCCGAGCATGCAATTGGGCGGTGTTATAATTCTAGTGCCTATCATATTCATGGTGAATTTGTTCTGCTTGTCAGTTTCCAAAATATTTTTTTTTTTTGCTGTGTGGGCATCCTTGGTTCTTATTACCATGGCTGTAGCCTTGATCTTTATTTGCAAGCTCTCATATTTAGATACATCAACATGCCTTATGGAAGTTGACGTATGTGCCTTACAACTTACAGTTTTTCTTATACAGGCAGAAGAAACATTGAAAGACCAGGACTTGGCAAATGCTTTAACAGATACAAATTATGTCAAAGCTATTCAACTTGCAATTGAACTAAGGAGACCTTATAAGCTCCTAATGTCTTTACAGAACTTCACAGGTGGGATTTAGTTCTTGTTCTGATAATTTCTCTTCTTTTTCTTGAATTATTTCTCACTTGAACTCACCTTTTTCAGAAAAGCGCATGAAGTGGATCATATACACACAGTAATACATGCCCTAGGGAAAGAAGAACTCAGATTGCTTTTGGAATATGTTCGAGAATGGAATACAAAACCAAATTTTTGTCATGTTGCCCAGTTTGTGTTATATCTACTTTTTAGCGTCCTTCCTGCAACAGACATTATGGAGGTATTTGTGTATCCAAGTGGCATATTCTCTTGGGCTTGCATATGCATTTTATTATTGAGCCATATCTGTTGTTTTCATGATCATATATACTATAAACAATTTTCTATGATTCAATTTATTTCAGGTACGAGGCATTAATGAACTCTTGGAGGGTCTTATACCATATTCACAGCGACACTACAGCAGGATAGATCGGTTTGTGAGAAGCACATATCTGCTGGATTACACCCTTGCATCAATGTCTGTCCTCACTCCTCCAGAGGTAGATTCACAATCTTCTAAATTACTGGCTAGGGCATGTATGCAAACAAGACAGCATGAACCATCTTTCACCCCAGCAAATTTGACTGCTGTGGAGCTTGATTTGGAATCACAGAACACAGAATCTACAGAAATCATGATGATAAAACTTGAAAAGAAAAGAGCATCTCCTAATGGTCTGGATAAAATAAAAACTACAGATGGAGATGTTAAAATAGATGATACAGGAAATCTATATGATGAGCCTGATATGACACGACAAGATTCATCCAAGAAGCGTAAGTCTGCCAGTTTAAGGAAAAGAAAATCTAAAGTAATTGGAACTGACAGTTTTAAGGATAGTACAAGTGCAAATGCAACCACTGTTGCACTGCAAGCATAAAGGAATGATAGGACAAGTTTGGTTGGCCATTGTTGCCAAATGCATCACAAACAGGGCAAACAGGAATTCAGATCAGGTTTCAATCTTCTTTTCACTTAAAAAGAACTCAAAGGGCCATGCTTGACATGAAAGAACAGGGAATACCATGCATGGGTTGAGGCTGCAAAACAGTGAGAATCAGTGTAACATTAGACACGTTGCATTTTTAAAGATTCACTACATTTGTTCTGGTCATGTCTTGATGAAAGTTTACCGGAATGTCACATTTCTGATAGCATTGCCCTAAATCATGTATTCTATCTTATTATATTCTCAGTATTTTCTCAGGAGTCAAAGCACTCCATGGTCATCTATTTGGGGTGGGATCTAAATATGTTAATGAAGCTTGTAATTGTTCCCCTCATCTTTAATATATCCCTTAAAAAATCTTGTTTGGATATTTTAAAGAAGTTAAATCCCCTTTTCATCCAAGCATTTGATGGGCCCAACAAATGGAGGTAGAGCTGCGAAGGACGATCTACATTTTATAGACACCTTCTGAAAGTCTGCAATGCAGTCACTATTGTCTTGTAGGTTATATTTATTTTCAAAATGCAAAACCTTTAGACAATTCAATCATATGAAAAATCTGGTATAATTTCTTGAATAAAGTAATAGCATGTTCCACAGTAATATTGATCTATTTACTCCAGGTTTGATTGCCTGTGCACATGAAATAATGTCAAGATTCTTGTTCTTAAAAATCTGTGATAGTGTTTATAGACGCAAAAGGATAGTACACTAGTTGCATATTGGAAGCAGATCTGTATCATTGAACTGTATAGTGGCTTTCCCTGCTATCTGAGGTTGTGGGTGTTTTAGGAAATGTGAACTCTCATATGTAATGTTTTGGTGACCTCTAGTAATTTTGGGTGGATTTGTGAAGCTACTGAAAATTTCTTATATCGATCTCATGTTTTCAATTTGAATGCAAGGAGTCATTCTTGCCTATGCTGTTACTTAAGAAACTAAGAGAGCAATGCGGTATTTTCTTTTCATGATTCGTGGTGAATGAGTCAATGTTAACTGCAATTTCATTCATTATCTAGAAATAAAGATTAACAAAATTGAAGAGCCCTTTAAAAACAAGCATGAGTTGGGTTTATATGTGGGTGGGTGAAGATGACAAACCATATTTATAATGGTTAATATGACATTGTTAGATTTGGTCAAAGATAAAACAACACATTATATCACAATGTCATGGGAACCCATCCCAAAAGATATGCCAACTTTGAGAGGTTATATATAGCTGAAATAAAATAACATCCTACGTCAATAATATTATGAAGGGTAGAAAATTGAAATTCAAACACATTGTCCACAATTGTGAATCAAAATTAGGGTCTCATTATTTAATATTTGATATGACAAGAAGTTTGAACTCTCATATTAACATCAAAATGTCAAAATGCTTAACCATAATAGCTCCTTGTCATTAACACTACAAGATTGCATCATTTGGATCTTGCATGCAAACCCAACGACTTATGGTCGCTCATCCTAGTCCTCATTAACCAAAGGATTGGGGGTTTTGCAACTAGTGCAACATAAGGCACTATTTACATTAGCCGATTTCTTCGTGTTTCTAAAGGTAAGCCTACTAATAATGGAGACAAGTAAGTTGTAAATAGATCTTCCTTATCAACATAAGAAGAACCTATATTCACAATAGATAATATAACATTGTCATACCTATATGTGACGTACATAATTCTCTATCTTGTGCTAGAGTGAATCTAGAGTGAATCTTGTACTATTCATAGTCTAATAGTTGTAAAGAGAAATTTGGTCAATTTGGCAAATTTGGTCCTATTATTTTTTTGACGAGGTAAATGGTTAGGGTTTTGAAAGGCTCCCAAAACTTTTTACAGAGTAGAAAGATAAACCAAGAAAGATCACTAACAATAGGCATCAAACAAGATCAAAATAACTTGATCCTATTAGAAACAAACAATAGACTGCAAAAAGGAAAAAGACCCCAAAGAGCATGGGCTAATGCCCCAATCAACATCGATATTTCCTTTTCACCTTTTTTTTCTAAAGGTAAGCTTTTAACTTTATGCCACCCCCTTGAAGATCCACTATTGTGCCCAAAAATGTTCCTCTTTTTGGGGACCTTAGAGTTAAAAATGTTCATGCATTTTGGGCACTCTACCATCTCAAAACTCATCAAGGCTCCTTGCACAAATAAGATTCAGGGTTATACAGTTCAAAACGAGCAAACAATTGATCAAATTCACTCGTTTTGGGCTCAAGACGTGTTGTGACCTCCAAATCATTCATTTTCTTAAGGATCAAGACCATCAATTTTAATTGGGTCATGAGGGGGTGTGTTGGTCACTAGTCACTTGGTTCACTTAGGGATAAAGCCCATATTTGCAAAGAGGAAGGATCGGGTCACATTTGTAAGCCAAGACAATCACATAAGTAGAGCGAAGGCTCCATGGTTCACATTTTTGTTCGAGTTTGAATTGGCTAAGGCATTGAATGCTAAATGAAAGTCCAAGCCTAAGCGAATGATCGACTAAGGCATGAGGAAGGTTAAAAGGCGAAGGCCCGAGGCCCGAGAACCCGAATGGATCGTGATTGGCCCAAGTGGACCAATCACAAGCCACTTGGGCTCTCGGGGAAATCGAGATCCAAGCAAGTTCCGAGTGGTGGTGAAAACCCAAGATCGCGGAATGTCTTATTGGTCCACGTGGTCCTGTGGGGGTTTGAGAAGAGCAAGAATCGAGTTGGGAAGGCCCGAGGATCCCAATACCCTTGAGAGCCTTGAGGCTAGTAATAGAAGAACACGTTGTTAGGGAAGTGTCACCAAGTTTGAGAAAACCAAGCATGAGGAGATAAGAGATCCCATGAAACCAAGAACATTGATTGATCCACATGGATCAATCATGGGTTGCCATTCTCCTCGGAAGTTGAGACCCAACATGCTTTGGCGAAACCATAAAAGGTGACCTCAAGACCAAATCTAATGAAATTGTGACACATGGCTTCATCGTGGGTGGAAAAATAAACACCGAGAGATCACCAATCAATGAGATTAAATTTGACATCCAAAAATACAAAGGGAAATATGATGGGGATTCCAAATTGAGAGACTCCATTCAAATACAAAAGCTTGGTTTTTTACTCATAACTTTTGATTGGGAATTACAAATTGAGAGAAATCGGTACCATTAGAAAGCTTATCAGAAGGGATACATGTTGGACACAAATTTTGGGCGCATTGATGAGATATTTGTAGTGTTTTTGTGATGGAAGTTCAAGTGCTCATAGCATTTTCCAGCCTTTGCCACCATATGTCCAAGTTGCTTTCTCCAGGTTGCTCGCTCTTGCACATGTGTGGGACCTTCTGGATGCCTTCAATTGTTTCATGATTCTCAATGAATGTAATTAGGGCCCTTGGATATTTTGTAAGCTTCTAATTGGTGCCAATTTTCATTCAATCAATGGTGGAGCCATTGAAGTGATATGTGCATGCTTATTCCTCTTCTCTCATTGGTTCTCCACATTATTTAGTTCCCCCATTTGAAATTATGGAATGTTCTATCGTTGTATAAACTAATGAAATGGTTACTTTATCTAATCATCTTTTAACTTGCCATTCTTGGATGGATCTCTAATCCCTTTTTCATAGTCTAGTTTCTAGGTGTTCGTAGTCTAGTCTAGTCTAGAATTAAGATTAGCAATAATCAGTTCAAAGACATTGTAGTGAAGATAAGAGAGAGTAGCCATGTATGTTTTGTTGAGCCATAAATGAGATTAGTGGATTTAGATGGAAGCTATCATTTGGGTCAAAAGTGTATTCACTCATTATTGGAATTGTCATTTGGTAATTAGGTGTAGAGGTCTGATGTGTAATCACCAAAGCACTTAGTTATAAAATCCTTGTGAAATTCTAGTTTCATTTGCTCTCAACAAACTTATCTAATGCTATATTTTGGATTCTAAGTTGCATTGTCTCATAATTAGGTAAATCTCAGTGTCTGTGGTTTCTTACTTATCTAAAATGTGGGGAATTGAATTAGTTGTGTAAACTAAATTGATTCTTGTGCTATTTTTGACTCCTTCATCTTAGCTTTGCAGGATTGGCCCAATGGACAAGGCACATTTGAAGTTAAAATGATCAAACCCCATTTCTTCTTTTTGTTGTCCTACCCCCTTTAAGACTTTTGCTTCATCTTGAGTATCTTTAGAAGTCTCTTTGTTATAAATTTGGCTTCATGCTTGCTTGGATGTGCTTTAGATATTTGTTATATAACCAACAAGTCATGGATATCCTCGTATCTTTGCAATAGAACAATTCAAATCTTTTTATTTCACTATAAATGTGTGGTTATGTCACAAGTGACACTTAATTGGGTGTTTAGTCATGAGGTTGCATTTATAGCCATATCTAGTGTGTTCATAGACTCATCTTTTGATAGGAATTGTTAGGGTCTCTCCCTTGGTTTTGTAGAACCAAAAAAAAGTAGAGAAGTGACCTTCTTTCCCACATTTGTTGGTCTTGAATCCATTCCCAACTTGTTGAAGAGAACCCCGCTTTGCTACAATTGATTCATCCTTCATCTTCTCTTCATCAAATTCAAGGGAAAAATAAATTTGAGAGCCAACAGGGTCCTTCATTTCTACTTGTATATCTAAGTCCTTATTACCAAGAGACAAGTATTTAGGATTTGACCGAGTCAATAGCTCCATATTTGAATATGAATTCTTTGATATGCACAATATCTCTTCAACCCACATGGTCGCGACTCCTTCAAAGTCATCTCTAATGAGGCCACGTGATCATCTCCTTTGTCCAAAATTTTAGGCCCACTAGCCTCTTCTTGATGAGAAGGTTCACTTGGATAAGTCTCTTATGGTTGTGAATTATTGGCTGCCTACATCCCGATCATCATTTTCGAACCAACTTCTATTATCAGAGAACTCCATCTTTTGGGATTTGGTGTTTTTCCTTCTCCTAGGTGGATGAACTCTAATTTAGGGACAAGTAGCTTGTAGATGTCCTAGAAGTCTATATGCATGGCACTCGAAATATGTATTTTCATAATCTAACGCCTGAATGTGTTGAGATCTACCCATTTGAGTATGAGTTTATCTAGTAAACCCCTACTGAGATCTACCTCCACACAAATGTAAGCCAAAGTACACAACCCTACTTTAAATATCTTCTCATCATGCTTGATGAAGGTGCCCAAAACATCACCTATTGTGTTGAGAGAAGGATAGAGATGTAGAGGCAAGTTGGAAAGTCAAACTCATACATGCATTTTAGTCACTGAGAGAGAATTTAGATCAAAATTTTGAAACCATGGAGTGATGAACAACCCCACATTACCCCAAAACTACGCTCCATCCATCAAAACTCTTTGAAACTCCTCGTGATCCCTGAATAGAGTAACAATTTTTTTAGCATAGATAAATCTCACAATTGACACTCGTGATCCTCCAATAAATTAAGAATTTTCTTTTGAGCATAGATAAATCTCACAATTTTTTATCCATGTTGAATGTATCCATTGATGAAAGACTTGTGTGGATGGACAGAGCCCATTAAATATGCATATAACCGATTATTTTTCTAAAAACCTCGGCCATTCTCTACCGTCTTCTCAAGGAATTCCACTAACGAAGCCTCTTCCTTATACTCCACGATCAACACCTAATTATTACAACTTCTTATATAGTGTGCTTTCCTAAGAGCCTTAGTAAAGCCCTTATTCACCTCATCATCACTAGGAATGACCTTCCCATATATGTATCTAATATAAATTGCACAAGTGGCTATGTATAAATAAGTGTTCATATTTTTCCACCTTCACTAAATAATTAGTTGAATATGATTGGATAGAATGAAAATGTGTGGCCATATATGAATCTTGACATTCATCTGACTTACATTAGGAGTGTTACTGCCCTCTTCTAATTAGTGTAAATGTATGGGATACTAAAACATACATCCACATTAGTTCCCTCATCTATGTTTTTTGTAAATGTGTGGGATACAAAATCCTACATGCACCCAAAATGCATATATTCCTGCCACATAATTAACCTTCTTGCTTTATCTTGTCGTGGAATTCCCCCACCTAGTCCACCCGGATGTCACAGTTATAAGTCACAAGGAATCTCTTAGCTCGAGCATCTTTGACAAGAAAATGAAGTTAGAGGCAAATTTGGTTTCAAATAACTTCAAAGACCTCCTTCTTTGAAACAGACCAAAACAATCCCAATGATGTGTGATGGTTATACATGAACATTTGCACTTTTCATTATCGCATGTTTTCCTAATATTATTTTCAAATTCCGTTAAGTGTGTTGTTCGTTGCATTTATACAAATAGGAGTCAACTAGATTTCCCTATGGGTAGCCTCAAAAACTTTCTTGTTGCTTTGCATATGTGTTATATAACTTGCATAACATTGGCGGGGCCAACATCCTCAATAACACCCCTAAAAATATGGAGCTAAAACTAGGTGTCATTATGATTTAGTAGAATAATTAATACTAGCAATCGCATATGAAATGTGTGATGGAAATGGTGAGAAGGGGATGTATTGAAGAAGTAAAAGTGAAAGGAGTGAAATAACAAGAGAGGAAGAGGAGAGATGAAGTAGGGATTTGAGGGAGAAGCACATGGATGGGGAGAATTTTGTGAGGAACCAATGGGAAAGTCTTCTTTCCTACAACTATGTACCTTTTATTCAAAATGTCAAAAGGAATCTCGAATGGAACGAATGGTCGATTGATACTACTAATGTCAATAGTTTTTTGTGATTTCATCTCTTGTTTAAATGTAAGGGGATTTCAATTACACATCTCATGAGACACTTTGCACTCGAAGGGGCCAAAATAGAAAATGGGGAAAATCCAATAGGTGTTGGTTGGGTATGGTGGTTGAAGAAATAGGAGGTGTACATTCTTGTCACATTACTTTTCACCATAGGATTATGTGTTTACTAATAAAACCATGAAAGTGTGCATGTAATTTCTAGGTTTAAAAGAGATTATTTGATTTCTTAAATATAAGATATGATGTACTTACTCTAAATGTGGCCCAACAGAGAGGCAACATAGAAAAAAATGGTGACCATGAAAAAGACCTATACATGAAAAACGACAAATGAACTGAAGAGAAATAAAAAATATGTTGTTAATATGGAAAGATTTGTCTTGGACATAATAAGCTACCCATAGAATTCTTGTACTTTCTCCAAGAATGTATACAAACTCCAAAACTTCATGGTATTTGATGAATTTTGTGTAATCATATGAGGCATTTCGATTAGCATTGTAGTAATTCAGCTTAGAGACCTTGAGAAGACACCAAAAATTTTATAAACCAACAAACTTTGTTGAAGAACAACACAAAATTCTACAAAATTTTGAGAAAACTTTTCATAGACATCTTTGATATTCTCTGCAAACATATTTGAGAACATAATAAGACTTTGGAAGGGAAGGAAACAATAAACATTTTTTCATTTTAGAGAGCAATATTTCTTTACAAGCCATATTTGAACACCATGATGTACCTCCTTTAGAAATCCTTCAAAACAAATAATTTTTTCACATTCTTCCATCTTGGAAGGTACACAATGGTTGTGATCCATCTCCAACGTATAACATGCCACCCTACGAAGTCGAAAGCACTCTGAATCAAGAATGCGGTCCATCTTAAATTATCTGGGCCATTAGTATACATCAAAATACTCTTATATCACTAGAATTGAGTTTGACTAAGGAAAATGCAATGCGAGGTATCACCACCATCCATGTTGTTGAACTCTAAAGAGACCTCACTACGACATGCTCTGAATGACAAGCACGAGCCACCATCCATGACTTAAACACTTTCTCTTCACACCCTTTCCATGATTTTTCTTCTCCTCCTTTTGTTGAGAGAGCCACCCTAATCCTTAGAGCCAAATTCTCGAATGATTTTTCATGCCATAATGGTGTAGCTTAAAAACAAGATGATAAATAAAATAAAATCCAATATGTTAAACTTTGATACGATGTACCATGTTCTAATAGATGGTTGTTTATCCAATTCCTTGAATATATCATTTTCAAAAGTATAGTTCACCTTGTTGAAGATGGATTTTAACCTATGAAAAAAGTAAAGCTAAAGGCATTATCGGAAGACCAAGGAAGAGATATATCTCTAGCCACCTCCAAATCCAAAATGGTCATTCCCGAAAGTAGACACCCCATGAGTACACATATTATCAACTTTTCGTTTCGATCAATAGATAATTACCAAGCAACATTGTGACATCTCGTATGTTCGATGCATCTAAAATAGTGATGATACTCATGATGTTCAAGTATGAAATTTTTTTAATTGTAAGCGCTCTAAGAATAAAGGTATATTTTTAGGATCTTGTGCACCCTTTTTCAATCTTATATTGTACTTACTTTAAATGTGTCCCCACATTGAGGTAACACAGAAAAATTATGCCCATGAAAAAATCCAAGACATGAAACAACGAAGGACATGACTATGGAGCACTAAAAGAAATATGTTGTTGCACGGATCGTTCAAGTAGTTCCAAAGCTTGTTAAATTCAATGCATATATAAGTTAATCAAGAACATGCATTTAGTGTAACAAAAATTAAGAATGTACTTAGCTTTGTGTAGAAGTTCTATTATCTTCAAATATCCTTAGATTTAATAAGATAAGATTAAATCACTTGAGAGCCAAATTATGTGAATGATTTTCATGTAGCAATGGTGTAACTTAAAAACAAGATGATCTCACAAGGGATTTTAATTAAATTGTCGACAATTAAATACCTTAAGTATTCACCATAAAGTCTAGAAATTTATATATGAACTCTCTTCGTTGTTATGATATGGCCTCTTCTCTTTATCTACACACAACATGACCAAACTTCTTTCTCATATTTGTAATGAGTAGGGGTTAAATTCTATAACCTCTTAGACTTGTCAAATATTTTTAGGCAATGATAATATTTTAATATTATCTTTCAAAAATTAACAGTATTATTTTTATCAACTATTGTATATATATATATATATATATATATATATATATATAATTTACATACAATTTTATATAAAAAATAAAATTCAAATTTTAAACATCTAAGTCATACTCTCTGGATTCTCAGCTTATTAAAAATAGACTGTCATGGATGATGGGATGGCATTGTTAAAACAAATAATTGTTTGACGTGCAAGTAAGATTGTCATATTTACAGACGACCATCAGAATATTCAACCATCTACCACATACATTGTCTATGGTCGTTGAGAATTGACTCCACCGACCACACCAATCGCATCAGTCTTCTTTTATGGATCCATCTGACTCACCGCCACAAAACACATCTTCACCTTCACAAACTTGTATTTTGCATCCACCTCTCCAGACACCAAGGATTCGTTAAGCCTCCATGTGACCACCAACTCATCATAATTGACCACTATAATGTAGAGACACTCCAAACAAAAATAATGATCTTTAGATTGAGATTTATTATGCTAAATTCATGTCCATGGCCTTTTATGACCGTCGTGTGATTTCCTTCAACCAGGTGGACCACTTATATCTAGACTCCAAAATAGACATGCATCGTCCATGTATGAATTTGTAAATGAAAACGACGTCGGTATGGGTGAGTCGTGCCTTGTGACCAAATACTTATATGGTGACGGAATTTTATCGACACATTTTGTGTTTCCAAATTCTACCATACAAAATAAATCGTACGAATGACTCTTTACATGTTTTTCATAATAAAAATGTAAAATAATTGTAAATATTTTAAATAACCCTCACATATTTGTCATTTTTATATATAATTCTATAAATTATATTAAAATACATAAATATGTATTAAAATAGTTAAAGAAAATAAGAAATTTTAATTTTGTTGATAAAATTAATAGTTTTTGACGAAAGACAATAATGGAGTGCAGACCATGTCCTTTTAACAAACTTTTCAACAATTGAAAACTTGAAGTTTACCTCATTAAACGTGTTTCATTAAATGGCGTGGACAATGATATATATTTTACATACTTTCCATATGACTTCTTCATCTATGTTCGGGCACTTGTCCATGTGTGGGATACATGGGTGTCTATTTGTCATTCCCTGTTCCACGTATAATTATACGATAATTACTTTAACTATAGAAACAAATTTATTATAAGCCTTCGCATTGTGCAGTTGTTGTTGAAGAAAGAATTTACCCTCCCCTTAAACTGAGCGACACTTGAATCTCGATTGCAAAATTTCGAACCTATGCAAAATTTCGTGAACCACTTGATCCTTTCCTCCTCGCTCGTATTCACAGGGGGCTTATCTAATGCTGCAAATGACCTCATTTCCTCAATTTGAACCCCGTTTCAAATAACTTCAAATTATTTCCTTCTTTGATCGCCACTTTCGATCCGTTGATGATGGAGACTCTTATACATAACATTTGCGGACTCCTACTATATGCCATTTTAGGCGTGGAATGGGTAAAAAATTGTTATTTTTATTAAGGCGAGTATGTGTATATCCCTATCAACGGTTAAAAATAGTAGGAAAATGTAAACATCCTCCATAACGGCCATCAAATTGTCAAATTTAACATCGAACTAAAACTAGGTGTGAGGTCCTTTACCATAGGGGAATGCCTTAAAATAAATAAGGGTTATTAATACATGTGACGATGATATTGATGAGTGTGCAATGCTAATATTTGTTCAACTCGCCATAATAGAGTGAGACGATTGCACCCATGTTGCCTTCACATCTTCCATCAACAAAATAGTCTTTAAATAGTTTGTGAAGAATGATAGATCTTGTAAGAACATCCCTAAAACTTCTAGGAAAATGTGTAATTGTTATTCATTGATACATCATCGTGGTTGAGAATATCAAAAATGAAGGTAATTCCATTCATGATCTTTTATGTCCTACGAAATGAATAAAAACTAAAATACAAAATGAAGTATTAAAATAAACAAAAAAATTAAATGAATTCTAATAGATGTTATTTACCCAAATTATATTAAACAAACCATTTAACATTCATAATCACTATTCAATTATGGAAAGTAACTCAAGGTATGTATATTGCTAACACAATGAAAGTACAATTAATTATGTCTCATCATATAAAGGAATACAATGTACATCTCAAAAGAGCATAACTAAAAGTAAAATCACATTTCATATTGTATTCATTACATCAATTGTGAGTAAGAAGAGCCTTTCCACCGACTTTACTACAATCACCAATATGTTTTCAATCTAAAACATAGGTCTAAGACCTAAAGAAAATGTAATATAAGTGTAATAAATGAAAGTATAATAGTCAATGTCTATTCTATAGTATATGTATCTTGATCAACATTTGTGTAATAGAGAGGGAGAGCATCATTTGGGCATTTTTTACCTCCAACCAAAGATGAAGAGACACCCCAAAAAATTCTCCGATTGGAAGGCCTTACTCTTTAATGAAGGTGGTAGATAAGAGAATCTAGTTCCAAATATAATATTTATAGAACTATGTACAACATTTGTATAACCACTATCATGTATACAATCAAGTCATGCAAAATTAGGTGACTCCACCATCTACTAATTCAATCTATAACATACATGTGAAATAGGAGGTACAATGGATGGAAACATGATCACAATGAATCATTGCTTTAGCCAAAGACATAAATGTACTCATTCATTAAGGGTTTAACAAAATATCTTTATAAGGAGGATGAATCAAGGTCCATATTCTCCACTAACATAGTTATATAATACATCATACTCATATCCAAATGAACATTATACCAACATAAAAATATATAAGCCCAATGAGTAACATATGAAGATGTTTGGGAAGTTGGTCAACTTCTAATTGGACTTCACTTATATACTCATAGATGGCATTACCAAGCCCATGTCATATAATCAAATATATCTTATTTTCAAAAGAGCTTACAAGTAGGTGTCTAGAAAACCAAGACACAATATATCACTTTCAGCAAGGCAATGAGTAGATCCAAAAGAAGGTAGATTATGTAAACAATCATTTATTTTCCTTCCAACAATCTTATACATTCAATATCTTTAGCTAGAATTTTGTTTTATAGTATAACTTAATAGTAAGGTACATACAACATAGAGAATGGATCCTTTCTTCATCATATACCCATATCCAATAGTCCACATTTTTATTTTCGTAAGGAAAGATAAGTGTTATGATCTTGCTTGCCAAATATTAGTGAAATAAAAAATAACAGTGTGTAAAAGAACTAAAATGTTAAATGAACTAAAAATGGCTTCAAAGTTGCTTATATTCATATATCACATGCCTGTCTTTGAAGGACAACCACCTTTTGGGAAAATCTTGTTTACAATACTAAAAAGATGCCCTATCTCTTCTTTACAACATCAAGATATAAGTATTACAACCTTAGCTATAATGCTCAAGGTTTGGCCTTACAATAGAGACACTATAGCTTCATTACATACCCTAAACCTTATGCTCAAGGATCGACACCACACACATAATAAACACTTGATCCAAAAGATAACTAGAGAGAAGTGGGAAGACATGAAGGCCATAAAGAGAAACACTTGTCACAAAGTTGAATAATATGTAACTCGAGAGCGAAGACCCATAATTAGTCCACATGGACCAATGAGAATATCTTTAGTTTCACAATTCATAATGCATAAGGGTCAAAGGCTTGATATATATGAGAACCCATAATGGGTGACACTTTTCTCCAATAATAGATCTTCGATTATTGAAAAGAATAGATTTTAGAGGGTATAAAATTTAAAGGCTTGGGATACTTGACAACTAGAAATGAAGGCACGTGGCCCAATCAAGGAAAATATAAGAACATGAAATTCTTACATGTTTTTAGGGATAACACTTTAAAATTCATGACCAAAAGGATAGGGAAAACAAGGTGGCATGACAAAGAGAATTTCATAAGCCCATAACTTTCATGATATATCTCAGGACATTATGATACCATGTTTGTTGGAAATATCTTGGAGATTATTGTCAAATGGTGTGGGTACTAACGATTTTGTTGGCACATGTGAAGATAAATTCAGGTTTGAAGTTTTTCAAAGATCATTTTCTCAATCTCCATTTTATATTTGAGTTAAAGGGATTGTTTTGAGTTCCAATTATTCTTGAATGGGTAAGAACAATCTCCAATTGTATATCACATTCATAGAGAACCCAAAAGAGTAGATGAACCTTTTATAATGGAAAGATCCTACATTTTATAGAGGCAAAAAGGGAAAATAAGAAGAGATAAGGAAAACATGAGACTTAAATCTCATTCATTTTTTAGTTGTAGTTCTTAAATGATAGATTTGATATCTAAATACCCAATCCTTGTGAAATATCATTTGTAACTTGAAGTAGGGGTTTTATGTCTCCCTTCTTTAATGAGGCATTGGGATCCAAAAATGATTCTGTTAAGAGCTATGTGATTTGTTCTAAGCATTTAAGAGGAAGATCCAAGGTTGACATTTGGAGGCCACTAAGTGATTTGAGTTAGGATTACCAATAGAGAACTAATTATAAGCATATAATGAACCTATATTGACACTTAAAGTGGGTAAAACACACATACAAATATGGTGGAATCCACTCTGTAATACATTGTGGCAACCACATTTTGTTAAATATATTATGTATCTTGTAAGGTTCATCTTTGTTATGCACAACAAACCCCTACATTCTACATAGAAAGTTAAGACCCTCTTGAGATTTAAAAGAGCATTGAAAGACTCGGTTTCATGGAAAATTGGATATTAAAATTAGAAGAACAAAAAGCAAAAGAAGATAAACAAATGGATGATAAAATTTAAATAACAACCTCAATTTTTTTCACAATTGGTTCACATACTCTCCTTAGGTTATTTCACACTTAAGCAGTTTTCTTGTTATTAATTTTCCTCTAAAAATTCCCTAGAAACTTTTCTTTTAAAACTTGTTAAAATAAGGCCCCCATCTTGATATTAGTTTGATCTCAAACAAATTTTGAAATACCACAAAAATCCTTGGTTTATTTTATTCTTAAGTGATCCCAAATATACTAAGTCACATAAGAGTATGAGAAAAGCCAACCAAAATTTGGGCCGATCACATGTTTTTGGTTCTCGCATAAAAATCACTTATGTTTTAATTATTTTTGAACTTGTGTGGGATTTAAAACTTGTAAAGGGTGACACTTTGTAAATTCAAGTTTTGTTTGGTTTATGATTTCAAAACTTTCTTTTGAATTAAAAGTGCTTTCATAGGTTTTTCATGTTTAAGTGGTGAATAGTTGGTAGGAGGAAATGTGGTGGATATTCTACAACTCGGACTATTGAGAGAGGGTGGAGATTATTCTCCCATAAATGCACCATCATACATAAAACTACCCATTAAATGTACCATGTAGAGACATGCATGTCCATGTATGGGTGGGACCCGCACGTTAGAAGTCAAATCACATGTTTATTATTTTTTGAACATATTTGGTTAAAATTAAATGGTTGCATGTGGCAAGCGCTACTAGGTTGGTTGGTAGGAATGTGTGCTAATAACGAGGAGTTCATAGGTTCTTGCCTTGACACTACGGCATTTTTACACATTGTGTTTTTTAACAACAAAATCGCAAAAAAAAAGTGCCTAAGTGTTGAATCGCACTCCCACGTGGAAGTGGATGGACATATGGTTGCTTGGTATATTTTATGGATGGTTTTATGTGTGAAAGCTGAAGCAACGAACCATTGACGGTTTTCAACCCATCGAAGCCAATGCATTTTGTGGGGAGAATAACCTCCACTTTGAGAGAGTTAAAGATTCAAATAGATAGAGAGAAGTTGGAATACACGAAGGCCATAAAGGGAAACACCTATCACAAAGTTGGGCAATATATTACCTAGAGTGAAGATCCATGATTTTTCCACATGGACCAATGGAGGATGTTTGGTTTCATAATTCATAACACAATGGGGTAAAATGCTTGAGATACACGAGAACCCATAAGGGGTGACACTTTTCTCTAATAGTGGATCTTTGATTATTGAAAAGTAAAGAGTTTAGAGGGTAAAAAATTAAAAGGCTTGGGATACTTGATGATCCGTAAATAGGTAGATTTTATACTATGTAATTTTTAACTCAACGGATCCTTCAAATTTATCAACTTTCCTTATTTAAATGATTTTAAAAGCTAATTAAAATTTGATTTAAAACTGAATTTAAATATATCAATAATTGAATTTAATGATTCCCAAAATCATTGTTATTCATTATTCGATCAAACCATTCAGATTTCCATTTTACCAATTTTTCACAAATGTCATAATCTGATAAATATGCTTTGACTGAAATTAAATTATTACTGATTTAATTGCAAAAAATAATAAGAAATCAGAATGTAATAAATCTGAAAAGATGAAGCCAAAATTGTTTACGGGTTCAGTAATTTCCTAAGTCCTCGGGTTCATTTGAATCAATCTATTAAAAATTGGCCAAATTACAAGTACAATCCACTTACAATTAACATTAATAAACCTGTAACCTATAATTTTGTGTCTTCAAATCTTTGAAAGACCCTGGCTAAGCTCAGTGTTCCTCCTTCACCTTCCTGAAGCACTTGCAAAAGCTCTTCCCTTTAGTTCTCTATCTTCCAACGACATCCACACCTCAAAATGACATCAAGAGAACTTCAAAATGGGAAACAATATGCATGAGGAGCATCTTGGAGTTCTAAACAACTTTCCAGTTTACACCAAATTGTGAAAAATCTCTTAAATGGCTCAAAATCTTTGTTTTTCTGAAACTACTTTGTTTTGCTCAATACACAGTCACCAACACTCATCTATTCAAATAGAAAATCCTCCTTATATAGGTTTGTTTACCACTTTTGGTCTAATGACGGACATATATTTTTGCAACTAAGTGGTTGGGGATTCGACTTGCCCAACCACCCATCGCCCACGCATAATCCTTTTTGGGATAAAAGATCCCACATCCACGACATTTGGGTTTACTAAAATATTTATTAAGCCTACCCTTAGACCACTTATAATGTGGCTTGGCCACACTTACCTCTATTTTTCCATGTTGGATTCCCACGTGGACAGGATTGTTTGATGTATGCAAACCTTGGCATGTCAGCGGGGTCTATGGTGAGTCTGGAGGTGTCGGTGGCTAGGCTGGTGGGTAAACAACATAGTAAGAATGCTTAAAATGATTTACAATGTATGAAATTTAATCCCACATGCATTGTGTGGTGAATAACAAAGGCATTAACATACAAAATCTTGATAATGGTACTATGAAGAAATAAGGAAAAGGCATCCCTCCACAAAAATAGTGTGTCAACCTTGGCTGAGCCCCCCCAACCAACAAATAGCGGGGCCCACCTGTCTAATAACAAGTGTCAAATACCGAAGGCACAAAACAGCCTTTTGTCCAATACCACATTTCCACTTATCTCTGTTTGATTAGTCCACATGTGAGTGTGCACGCATCCATGTTATCGTGAACCTACATGCAGTCCCATATTTTTGCTAGATTGCTAAAAAATTTCAGCATGCAATAACTTTTGCATACCTCTTTTTTCAACGTTCAATGTACTACTGGAAATATCTCAACTTTCTTCTCCATAAGGAATATGTTTAGGAAAAATTTGGAAACATCCAAAGTGTGAAAAAATCCTCCATATCATACCTCCCCATTGAGAAGGATTTTGTTCCACAAAAGTTGTTTTTCACCCATTGCCAATCATCTTCCTGCATCTCACAAACATACAAGATCCATAGAAATAACATTATAGAAAAATTTTATTGTAATTTTTTGATAAGCAAATCATCAAATAATCAGTGTAAAAATGACAATCTACATGTCAACAAGAGGCTAGAGTCTAACTGATTTTCCTTGTGAATTTTCCAATCTCTACAACAACTTAGATCAATTTAAAAAGACAAACCATTTCTAATAATAGGTGAATGTCTAATTGAATCCTTGTAGATTTGTCAAACCATAGTGATTGTAACTACCATCACAAAATTGATCATCTAAAAATAGACAATCCAACACCTAAAGAGGAAAGTGTCAAAATGATTCCTTGTGACATGGCCAATCACTGAAAATACAATTTCACCATATATAGATCGGTCATAACTAGACACCAAAATCCAATAACTAATGTCCACTAACCCTATGAAACTCTCGGATCACTTTGTGATTACAAATGTTTTCGAAGTATTGGAATAGTTTATTTAAGTCTTAGTTTACCTCATATCAAGTTGGTAGTGTTTGTTTCATGTTAATTTCATGATAGGATAGAAGTTTGAATCTTTTTCTACTTTACTTTTCCATCTCTTTTGTATTTTTAATAATCCAAAACTTGGCTTGTTAATAATCATCATGAATATACATCTATTAAGGTCTTCCACCTACTTAGAACCATTTTTAGTATTCATTTTATTTCATATGTCATGTAATATTGGTTAACCCCAAAGTTTCAATATATTTAAGTACCTCCTCCCAAAGGTTATTAAGGCCACATTCTCCCTTGAGTTAAATTTCTGAGTTTTCCATACCTTGATCATGATTTCTAGTAGGGATCCTAAAATAAGTGAGATTAAATTCATGTATTTTGTTGGAGTCTATGTAAAAACACACATTAACAAAAAATTGGTGCTAGAAGGGGGTTCAATATTCTTCTTATCTTGTGGTTGATTTTATTTGATTTGGGTTTGTTTCCTACCTTTGGTGTGATTTCTTATGGTTTGAAGTAGTTACACTCTTATTTTTCTTGAATATTTTGTTTTGTGTGTTTAAAACTCACACTCATTAGGAAGCTCTTTCATAAGTTGGTACAAACTAGATTTAAAACCTCACCTCATAAGGTCCTAGTTTTATTCTAGGATTTTTCTTCAACCTTTTCTACATCATAGAAAACCAAAATTTTATAAAGGTAAAACCAAATTTTATAAAGGTAAAACCAAAGGGTCATAAATTGTCCCAAGTTCTCCAACATATGTTCTTACAATCACTTATATTTCCTCACTCACACCACTATGAATGGATCAACATGCTAGGTTAGGAGGTACTATACTTGATATTGTAGGGTATATTCTTGGTTTACCTAGGAATCCAAAGAGGTATTTTCCCATGTATAAGCATGATGGTTACAGAACTATTGAAGAACATACAATATATTTTAACTCTAATTTAAAGTTGTTGAATGTTGAGTATGAAGATATTTCTTGAAAATTGTTTCCTTTTATTGGGAAAGATGTTGATTATTATTGTATCCTTAATATAACACATAAACTATTCACAATTGGATTGAATTTGAAAACATGTTTCTAGAAAAATTTGGGTAGGTCACAAATCATAGTGTTATATACCAAAATTTTACTAGTGTGAAGAAAAAAACCCATAACCAATCAAAACCTTCAACTATAGGTTTTAACACATATTGGGAAGGTTCCCACCATTATACATACCTAATGACACCCTTATCTTGGATACATAAAAAAATGCATTTAACCTTCTGACCTCTATATTTGTTAGAAGAGATAATGTTTCCAATCTTACAATAGCCTATACAAAGTATATCATAGTGGAGAGAAAATTTTGTCCCTAGGTTAATAATTCAAACACCATCCCACTATTTTTCCAAAACATATCAACTCTAAATCAAATCCCCATAATCAATCAATTAACACTTCAAAATCTAAAGACTAAAATCCCAACATAGGTTTGGTTCTTATGGTTAACAACACACAAATGGTTCCTCCAACATATAATAGCTTTGAACTAGAGGGAATAAAAAAATGGTTTAAAACTTATAAATGATTTTATTAGTCTATATAGACAAATGCACAACAATGATAACCAAAGAAAAAACATTTCCTGTCAAATATATAACCACCCTAAACCCAACAACCAAGAGCTTCCTACTAATAACAAGAGTGTTGACATCATATTTATGAGATTTCCCTTTCTCACTGGTATAGAGTACATGGAATTGTTAAACATGGCAAGTTGGAGTGCATTTAATTTTGTAATGTATTTTAATCCATTCACAAAGAGATTGATAAATAGGATCCAAATCCCAAGGACCCAAATGAATCTAGTTCTTCTAAAGTTAGCATTTCCATGGTATTTGATATTATGAATTTTCCTTCCCATGAAGAAAATGAACGAAATAAAAATACTAAAGAAATCCATGCTTTCCAACAACACCAAAGGAATAAGTATTCCATGAGAAGTAAAAAATAGAGATCCTAATACTACCTCCACACCTACAACAAAGGAAGATACACCACCTAACCTAAATGTTGATAATAATCCATGTCCTTCTAAAGAAGGGGATTCACATGTCATAAATGAAACACCAAAAAAATATGGAAAATTGGTTATAATATTGTTGAGGACATGAAGAAAAAAAAGAAAACGTTTCAATTCATGAGCTAGCCCAAATCACTAAACAAAGACGTTGCTCAAATACCTAACTGATAAACAAACTACTACCAAGAAAAAGGGTCTGCACACACAAATGTGGTCCTCTATAAAGAAAAAACTAAATTCCCACCTTTCTTACTCATGGTTAAGATCTTTGGGAAGAATGTGCACTATTTTGTTTAGAGGATTATGGAACCTCAACCAATGTAGTTCCTGATGCAATTTGTAAAAAACTAGGATTGCCACCAATAAAATTAGACATGAGTGTGGTGTAATTAGATTAATAATAAATAAGAGTGGTAGGTGAATTACTCAATGTATATATGAAACTAGCCTTTGAACCTAAAATTCAACACTTCATTGACATACAAATTGTAGACATACTTAAAGCATATGGGATGTTATTGAGTATGGATTTGTCTAAATATTTGAATGGATATATGTCTTCTAATTTCTCATACATGTGGTTAACTTGGAGGGGTATTGCTAATCAAATCAGGATAGAAAAAGAGCCAAAGATGAAACACATGATTACTAAGCACAATGCACAAAACAAGACTATGTATTTTATCTCAACTGATATAGGATTAAATGACTTAGAAACTTTATTTTGATGGGGCACATTATAAAAAGGTGTTGGTGTAGGAATAGTGCTTATATATCCCTAGGGTAAAAACCACTTGATTTCCTATCACATTCAGTTCTCTTGCACTAACAACATAGTTGAATATGAAGCTCTATATCTTAGATTGCGCTAGTTTTCCTTCAAACACAATGTTAATGTGTTGAATGTGTATGTTGATTCTAAGTTAGTAATGAATCAAGTGAAGGGTAAATGTTATTGAAAATCGTCATACCTAGAAAATACAAACATAAAACATTAGATTTGATTGAGGCATTTGATGCATTTAAAATTATACCAGTTCCTAGGGAAAAATCCACTTGAAAATATGTTAGAAGCTTCTACTATAAACATGTTACCCATGAATGAGACAAACTAGAATTTTTTTAGTGTAATTAATTCCCTACCACTCTGTACCTGAGAATATGGGGAATTTCCAAGTGTTTTTTGATGATCAACAAATAAATCAATTCTTAAATAGCTTTGATGTTTTTGAATCACAAATCATAAATGAAGAGGAAATAAATTGACTTTTAGGATAAAACAATGGAAACTAATCAAGAGTTGAAAGAGGGTGGTATTTTGAGATTGAAAGATTAAAAAAACCCCAAGGGCATGGTGCCACTTGAATGGATATTTAACTAGAATACACTAGCTTTAAAACATAATTAAAAATAGTCCAATAGAGATGACACTAAATTGATTCATCCAAGGATAGATAAACAACCCCAAAATGTGAACATCACTTAGCATGTACAAATGTCGAAAAGGAAATTTGAAATCTCTTTTGATTGAGTACAAGGATTTCATTGTATGGTCATAGCCAGCTTTCCTCGGTGATACTTTTGGGATCTATCCTTAAAGTTCCATTAGGTTGGATAGCATTTATACTTATCAAAGAGATTTCATGTGTAGTATACTTATATTGAACATCTCACATGTTGTCACACCCTTACATTTTTATTTTGCATGCCTTACATTCATCTTTTAAAACCTCCTTACAATATCACCTTTTCATCCTCTTGCGATCACTTTTACACATAATTTTAACACACTCACACCTTCATCATTTTCTCCCTTTAGCACTCCGAGTTCCCTCCACCCATTTTGACCTTCTTATTTGACCTCCTCATGCCCACATTTCTCTCTCCAATGGCATCAATCGTATTTAATGTTGTATGGCAAGAAAATTTCCTTATTTGATGGCATCTAGATGGTTGATGATGTCACGTTAACAATTTTTCATAGCCAATGGGATCTAGATGGTTAATGATGTCACGTTAACAATTTTTCACAGCCAATGACATCGACCATGTTCGATACCATTAGGTACCACCAACTATTAATGTTATCCATAGGATACTTATCCTCTATAGTTGATCGCTCATTCCAAATCTCATATATCAATCATTTGGTTTGTTAACATTGACCAATCTTCCCTTAAAGTTGAGAAGGTATTGAATTTGGTGTTATTTATCTTCTTTGGATTTTGCTCTTGGAGGATTGGGTACTTAGGATATAAAAGCATAGGATTTACACTTTCCATGGTATACTAAACCTTTGGAATCATTGGATTCTTCTAGTAGAAGTGTTCATAGGTCTTTTTCTATTATTTTTCTCGGTCCCCACATCATCTCTCTCATAAGGTACTACCGACCACAGGGAGGAAGTTAATGAACTAATGGTTTCTTCATGCAGTAATTATCTCTAACCACTCTTTTTCCTTTACTTACATTTCATATTTTGATGATTTTGGATTTGGTCATGCATAAATTAGGGTAGGGTAATATATTATTTTCTATTGCATTTTTATCTATCCATCCTTACCTTGTTATCTTGCACCACACTCAATCCTTGTGACTCTTAATTTGCAATCTCATGGATCTCACTTATAATCCTTGTAAATCTTGCCTATAAACCTCTTATATATTTTACCTTGCTACAATATTTTCAACCTTATTATCGTCGCATTACTATCGGGGATAGTTAGATCACACTACCTTATCCCATGTCTAGCTTTGGAACACAATACCTCCCATAGAGTGTGGATTAATTCATTCCTAGTTTCATGTCTCTATCAAATTACAATATAAGGTTTACATATTTATGATGGCCCCCATTATCATCTTAGTCTAGAATACCCCTATAGAGATGATGAAGGATTTGTTATCGTGCCATTCTTTAAATGCATACAAATTTTAAACCCGATGTGAATCTTTCTCCATCTTCGATTGAATCATATTAATGTTTCCTTTTCAATATTTTAGTGGCATCTTCACCATCACGACACTCTGGTGAATTTGACATGAATATTAATCCATATTTTGATTGAGTCATATTCATGTTTCTTTTTCAATCCTTTAGTGGTTTTCTTCACCATCACTACACTCTGGTGAACCCAAATTGAATCTTACTCCATCTTTCGATTGAGTCATCTTCATGTTTTCTTTTTCTATCATGTAGTGGTTGTATTCACCATCACTACACTTTGGTGAACCTGACATGAATCTTACTCTCTCATTCTATTTAGTCACATTCATATTTCATTTTTATATCTTACATCTTTCTTAAACCTTTCCTAAATATTTCAAAATCACATTATGATTGTGTCATCACCTCTTAGGGTTTTTCTAGTGAGCCTCAACCCATTTAGATTTTATATGGGATGATCCTTTCTCCCTTATATATCCACCATTTATTATAATCATTCGTGGTACAATTTTTCACAATCTCATCCATAACTAATTGTCCAATCTAATATGGACAAAGATCTACAAGATGATCTTACCATCTCTTCTCATCCTACCATGGTTGAAGATCCAAAAATAATCTTCCCATTTATGATCCATTTGAATTTACCAACTTTAACCTTTATATTTATAATGATCTCTCATATTTTCACCCTCCCAACTACCTTTTATTGGAAATCAATAATTGGGTGCTTCAACAATTTTCCAATTTTTCATCTCACCATACATAATCACATAAATTTGATGTTATCTAGTCACTCAACTAAAAGGCATGATTCCATTTTGAAAATTTTATCTCTATCTCACGGCATCAACCTCCTAGCATAAAATCTTGATGTCATTTGGTAAAATTCAACCTACTTGAATCCATCATCTACCCTTATTATATCGGGTATAATGAAATTTTAAATCCTTCTAACTCAATGAATTTATTGGTCATCCCTAATTACATCAGGTCTAATGTCATCTTAAATCATTCTACCTCAGTTGATAACATTAACCACCCTAGTTACATCATGTTATATGTCATCTTAAATCATTTTTCCTCAAGTAACTACATCGCCACCCTAATTACATTAGGGCCAATGCCATTTTAAATCATTCTACCTCAACTAAATTCATTGACCACCCTAATTACATCATGGTTGATACCATTTTAGTTCATTTTTTCTATGTTGAATGCATCGGGAACCGATTCCATCATGGTTGATTCCATTTCATCTCATTCTCGTATCATATAACTATATCAATCACCATGATTTCATCATGTCCAATCTCTTCATAAATCATTATGTCTTTATTTACTGCATTGGCCACCCAAATGATTCCATCATGGTTGATTCCATTAAGAATTATGATGTTGCTAACTCTATGTTATCTTACATCATCCTAATTATTAAACCTCTTATTTTATCCAGATTCCCTCTTTGAATCTCTATTATGATTAAAAAAATGTGTATCCGAAACCTAACATAACCTATAATAATCCATCACCTTACATGTCATCACTTTTTGGGGTATCTTTAGATTCACATCCTCCTATTTCATCACTTTTTATGGAATATGTTAATGTATTTCCTTCCCTCATTTCATGTTTTTGGTCATCTCTCAATGCTTACATTCTCTTTCTCCTAATATCACTCACTTCTTACTTATATCATCTTCTTACCTTTGGTGCATATTACAATACCTATTTTCATTCATCCTCTAGCTTGAGGGCATATTATGATGCCTTCCCTCTCTCACTACCTCAAATTCCAACTAAAAAACTTGTAATCATTGAATCCAAACAAAATCAACTCTAAGAAATATTTGAAGACAAATACACATATTTTTTAGAGCATACCCCACCAAGGGTATGTTCTCTTTGTGCATTTAGATATGCATGTCACCCTACATGTCAAAAATACTTGCATTCTCTCCTCTTAATGCATATCTCTCTATTATCTTATCTTTCTCCCTTCCAAATTTTATATCCCTTACTATACATAGCTTTGATAAGTTTGATAAGTTTATCATAATTTTTCATTTAGCATGTTTTTAATCATTGTTATATACTAACATGGTGCTTTGACATTTTATGTTTCTTCTTATACAATCTTATGTTTTCACATTTTTTCCATGTTTCTTTATGAACCCTTTATTTTTATAGGTTGATTAGTTAGGTTGAACCCTAGTCTCCTAGTTAGTCCATTTCACCCTTTTATGATCATAATTTTTACAAGATGGTTAGCTTGATGATCTCATTTACTCCTTACCATCTTATAGGCATATTAATTTAATTGATACCTTCTCTTAAAAATACCTTCCATCCTTATCCTTCACATAGGTTTGTTAGTTTGGTCGATGTTGTTTTTGGAGAACATTATCTGATTTGGGTGCATGTAGTTATATTACATCCTTATCATAGCCATTATGACTATTATTTTTGATCGATACTTTTCCTACTAGTACCATCTACTTGGCTTTAGAGATTTACAATCTAATTTTTCCTACCTTTTGATTTTTTGATGGGATCATGCATTTTCACCTTTACGATATCACTACCTACTTTATGATCTATATTTTCACATCTCTTGATTTTTAGCTTGTGAGTTCGCATGGTAAGACCTTTGAGCCCTCCTCAAAAGCACCCATCCACTATGATCACTTATATTTGGCTCTCTACCTTAGCTAGGCATCCTCTTAGATAGGAATAGTAATGGTCAAGAGTATCATTTTATCTCCTTGAGTCAATTGTGCTTTTTTGGCTCAAATCTTGCAATCTATCTACTTGTCTTTCATTCACATTTTACGTGCTCTTGTGTTGAAAGTATCAAATTCATCTTACGTTGTATCATCTCTCTTTTTCGAATCACACTCGGGGCATCCCAAGTAATAGATTGATATTCTTCCTTTCTTATCGGGCTCACCATGGTCGTTATTGAGATGCCAATTTAATACCAACTGGTACTCTTTTCTACAGTGCATTTCTAGGAGTATCTAAGAATTATGGTTTGTCAGGTTCTCCTTTATAGAATTTAGTTGTTAGCTCTATTGTGTTAGTCATATTTTACACCCATTTGATAAGCCTTTTGAATCCATATGGAAGAGGAAAATTAAAATCCAAAACAAAACTATTAATCGCCATTATCAAAGAAAATCAATAAAAATAAACATAAAAAGATAATTATTACAAACAAAAAAAAGTCAACCACAAAACACAAAAGTCATGATATTATCATATTTAGCATATATCATATTTTGGCTAAAATCTCGAACTCCATAGTTGGCATCATCAAAAGGCTTGAGGTCTTTTGGGGTGTGGTAGGTTTTTTAGTAGGGGAGACGTCTCATATCTATCATGCAATGCTCCTTCCTTCTCACCTCAATACCTAATCCTCATAAGTAAGCCTATAGCCCCTTAAGTGAGGTCTTGAGGAACAAATAAAATGTCATGGGAGGTAGAATTCATATTCTCTATCATATACTATCATAGTTGACATGGGATATCCTTATAATTCACTAGTTTTTCTTCAATGATGCCTTTATATTCGGGTTCCTCCACTCCTTGATGTCAAAAGCTCCTAGTCTTGCCCTCTAATTAGCATGTCTTCATTTTAATAAATAACTTGTTTTCACCTTGGTGGCACCCATTTTCCCTCCCTTTTACATCATTACATCCCCTTGGTGGATAGGCTAGATTCTTGGTCACTCCCAACTCCTTTCTATCATTTTCTCGAGTCTCTTTTTCAAACATGTTAACATTGAGATAGGAATTAGTATTTAAGGACATTCCCTCATTCAATCTTTACTTGAGTATCTTTTGTATCTCTTGGATTTCATGATGTAGTCTCTCGATCATTGTTACCTCCTCTCTCAATTTTCTCCTAGCTATATTAGGAGTTCCTAAGTGTTCTATCATAGTGACCTTTTACTATACATGACTATTAGTATGGTTGATACCTTTTCCTGACTAACACCTTACATCCTTTATATTTGTAGGGTAGTTAGTTTGACACTCTTAGGTACTTTACACCCTACTTATTACTTATTGTACCATAATGACTTATTCACTCTCTCATCCTCTCATGAGCTCACTTTGTATTCTAGGGTTTATTGCTTATTTATCTAAATTATCTTCTAGTGTGTCTTTTCAATCATGCTTGGGTTATCATAATATCTCTTTCTACACTTTGGTGATTCACTGTATGGCCACACTCATGGGAAGTTAAGTATACAGTAGGTATGCTTTATTTGATTTCATGTTTTCTCTATTTTCATTTATGCGAGTCTTTTCATTAATTTGATTTTATTGTCGCATATTTTTTCCCAAATGCCATCTCATGTACACTTTTGTGTGGTTTTTACTTGCAATGATCTTCAATTGGATCATATGTATACACATAATTTTTCACTTTATTGATTTTTTTCTTCCCATGCATCATTGGTGCATTAAATTTTCCATGGTGATGTCCTCAAAGATGCTACCAAGAGCATGGAGTAACTATAAATGGTTACATACATCCTTCGGATTGCATTGGGCAAGCCAACAATGTTACTTATGTGATAGATTTGATATGTAGTAAAATCATATCACATATCTCACATGTTTTCACACTCTTACAATCATTTTTTTCATCATTTACAATTGTCTTTTACAACCTCCTTGTGATATCACCTTTTTATCCTCTTGCAAACACTCTCACACCTACTTTCAACACACTCAAACCTTCATCATTTCCTCCCTTTAGCACCTCTAAATTCCCTCCACCCAATTCGACCTCCTCATTCCCATATTTTTCTCTTTGAAGACATTGACCATGGTCGATGTCATCTAATGCAGTATATTTCCTTATCCAATGAAAGTAGATTTTGTATCGATGAAATTGACCACAATCAATGCGGTTGAGTTAATAGTTTGTCATAACCGATGGCATGAACATGTTCGATACCGCAAAAAAAAAAACTATTAATGTTATCCCTAGGCTATTTATACCCGGTAGTTGGGAGCTCATTCTAGATTTCATCCATCACTCATTCAATCTACTATCGCTTGCTAATATGCCCTTAAAGCTTGGAAGGTCTTGAGGTTCATCTTATTTTCTTCTTTGGAGTTCATAATTGGAGTATTGGGTACTTATTATCCATAAGCATAGGAGTTATATTAGCCATGGTCTACTAAGCCTTTGAAGTCATTAAACTTTAAGTAGAGGTGTTCCTAGGTCTTCTTCTATTCATTTGTGGTCCCCCATATCAACTCTTTCATAAGGTTTCACTGACCCTAGGGGAATTTAATGCATCAATGGTGTCTCGTAAACAAGGGAAAAGCTTAATAATGGAGGAAAACATGCAATGAAATGCAAACCAAATCCTTCATATTTCCTTACAACCTTATGAGATGGTTGAAGCGTGGAGTGAAGTACCAAGCTTAATGAATCTCATTAATAGATTATATGTGGATGCTCCAAATATAACTTTGAATGGAAGTATGCTTGTGCTACGAGCAAATGGATGAATGATGAGATTGATTTATGAGATTTTTTATCAAATGGGTAGCCTAACGGCGTATGAATTCGAGTGGCACTTTGACAGAGTAACACTGCAAATGCCTTAAGCTTTCAAAGATGTATTTGTGAGGAGATGAGCCTCTTATTTATAGTTGAAGGAAAGGCCATGGATTGAGAATCAAGATTTGATTGAGTTGTAGGTGAATGAATGCATTTTCTTGATTTAACATGTTGATTTGGTTTGTGCAGTTGGCTTGTTTGAATAAGAATTAAAGAGGCTTTTAATTTGAATAGTTGGCTCTTGAATTCTTCAATTGTACATGCAATTTAGCTTCCTCTTTTGTAGGGTTTTAGAACTTGAGTGAGTGAGCTAGTGAAGTGGAGATGAGTGGATATTTAATTTTTATTTTATTTAAATAGCTAATTAAATTAGCTAAGGAGTGCATAATGCATGCTTTATAGGTTGTAGAATTAATTAATTAATTCTAGTGGGATGTGGATGAATATAATTAATTCTAATGGGATGTAGATGAATATAATTAATTCTAATGGGATGTGGATGAATAATGATCCAAATAGTAATGTGCAAAGAGTAGTGTGTATTTTTAGGGTGTCTAAAGTATCTTTATGTAGTAAATATCTCTAACATTTTTTTTTCTTTACTTTCATTTCATATTTGGATGCATGTGGATAAAACCATGCATAGATTAGGATAGGGTAGCATATTATTTACTAGTGCATTATTTATCTATTGGTTCTTACTTTATTATCTTGCATCACCCTCAATCCTTGTGACTCTTGCTTTGCAATCTCTTGGATCTTTCTATTAGATGTATGTTTTTAGTGTTCACATGTTGTGTGTTAGTACATTGTATGTAGTGTAATGAGCTATAATAACAACTCATATAGGTATGGCGTGCTGTAATAGTTGCTAAAAATAATGAGATGTAAGAGAGATACATTACATTCTATAGTTAGAATGTGATTATAGGTAAGTTGTAACTCGTGTTATTATTAGACACAAGTGGTTGAAAGTGACAAGTGTTGAATCCTTTGTAGGAAATCATTGCACTATATATGTAACCTCTCTCTATGAATATCAATCAAGATATCAAGCATATTTTGTGTTAAATCTTTGTGTACGACTCTACCAATCTTGTCATTTGATATCAAAACGGTTTTTAAAAATATGAAACTTTAATTTGTTGAGTCACGGGGCAGCCACATTCCTTTTTGTCTCGACAGATAGGAGTTTTAAGTGAATAAAGCAGGGTATTAATGCAGGAATGATCTCTAGTGCATCCCATTGAAGGCTTTTGACATTTAAAAAGTCTTCCCATAATTAGAAAGGAAGATGTTGAAATATGTGTGAGTTCAACGTGGTTATTTCTATAGCGCAATCTTCCTTTGTGTACTTTTGAAGGCACTTATATTACTTTGCTCAAAGTTGAGTATCCTCCATTCATCTGTTATATCTGGTGCATTCCAAACACTTACTCCTGGCATTGGCGATTTCAACACTTGGCCTGAGATCTATTTGGAAATCTTAGCTAATCTTACTGACATTGGAAGATCGATACATGTGTTATTTTGAGCCTGGAATAGTTTATATTAGCATGCATTAGATTTGTCTCCACATGCACGTGGACACCATCCTTTGACAAAGGATTCTAGGAACGTCTGGATACTCAAGGTATATTGGCAATATTTGAGATTATAGGGTAAAAGCAAGTGATATTTAGGATTTGTCTTGATGTTATAGATATGTCCTTCAAAAGTTTATATATATATATATATATATAACTTGCAGAAGTTAAAATTGTAGTTCAATCAAGTCAAGTAAAATATGTCATTGTAAAATCTCATTAGTTAATTTTGGTTTAAAAGTTAAGTTGTGAAAAATAAAGTTATTAAATTTAGGTCTTCAATGTTTCAATGTGATTTTAGAAGAAAAGAAATGAAAATTTGAAATTAAAGAGTTTATGGTTTTGTTATCAAAAGTCCATATAGATCGTATGTAATATGTTAAGTTGGACCTAATAGTCATTTTGTGTCGTATCCATCAAATAAAGAGTTGTATGTTGTCAAATAGTGTTATTTTCAAAAATTGAGTCATTCTATGTATCGTAGAAGTGTAAAAAAAATTAAAAATACAAAATACAAAAAATCCCCATTTGTACAATGGAGGTTGGAAACTGCTAACAACAGGGCCACACATTTGATATACTAGCTTGTTTTTTTGTGTATTCTCATGTTTTGTGTGGTGTGTAGGATAAGCCCCTATTGCAAACAAATGAATAGGAAAGAAGATGACTAGAGTGATTTTCTATTGTCGTACTTCTATAATGATTGATCAATGAGAAGCCCTACACTCACGGGAATTGAAAGTGAGAATGATTGAGTTCTCATATGTAGGTGATCGTTGGAAGTGGGGTTGGCTAGCAAAATCCCAACATTCACCGGAATTGAAATTGTGATGTTGCATATATGGGTGACCTTGTGCGACAAATATCTAGAATAACATATTATAGTCCTAAAACATGTATGCACATACATTTCTATTTCCAATTTTCCCATAGTGTGATTACTCCCCATGTTTATGCTAAGGGGGGAATATTAGAAATATCTTGTTAGTGTTCACATGTTGTGTGTTTGTATATTGTATGTGGTGCAATGAATTGTAATAACAAAACATATAGATATTACTTGTTATAATAGTTGGTCAAAATAATGGGGTGTGAGAGAGATGAGTTACGTTCTATAGTTAGAATGTGATTATACGTGAGTTGTAACTTGTGTTATTTTTAGACATGAGTGGTTGAAGGTGATAAGTGTTTACTCCTCCTTTGTATGAGATCATTGAACTATATATGTAACCTCTCTTCATGTGAACATCAATCAACATCTCAAGCTTATTTTTTGTTAAATTTTTGTGTAAGGCACTACAAATGTTGTCACTCTCTTGTAATATTTGTGATACTTTCCTAGCAACCTCTTAGATCCTTTAAATTGATACAATATGATTTCCAACCTTATTATCGTTGTTTTACTATCGAGGGCTAGTTGGACATCACTACCTATCCTAGATTTAGGCTTTGGAACCCTATACCTCATATAGTGTGTGGAGTAGCACTTTCCTAGTTTTGTATCCCCCTCAACTTACAATTTAAGGTGTGTATATTTAGTATGGCCCCCTTTATTATTCTAGTGTAGAACACCCTTGATAGAGAGATGAAGAGGGTTTGTTATTGGGCCATTCTTTATTTTCATACACAAACCGCCTGATATGCCCTGCGTAATGTTTCTCAAATTTGTGAGGCATTATCCTTTATGCAAAGTTCCTTTCCCAAGTTGCACCACTTTGTTAGCACTTGTGATGGTCTTCTCATGATGTTGTATATTATATATTGTTGCAAGACTTTTTCCTTCAACTCCTCAATAGTATGGTGAGTCACTTTAATCATTTTGGTCACATTCTAAAGCAACATTTCCTCTAATACCTTCTTCTATTGATTCAATGGATTTGTATATTTTTTCTTCAATTTGTGGCATCTTCTGTGTCACCTTGCACTTGAACTTGTTCCTTAATTCTTGTTAGGCCACAAAAAGTTGTTACTGGTAACTTCTAATCAATTAATGCCTCGAGTCATTCCTACATCACAAGAACATTGTGATCACCTTGGAGCTCGTTGGCATAGCTGAAGTGGTTGTAGAAGTCAATGTTTCCACCCAATGTCAACATGCAAGTGGGTGCTAGCATGAGTACTCACCACTAAAGGATCTAACTACAAAGTGAAGTTCAAAATTCAATGCCCAATCCAATATCCTAGATTTTCAGTGATGAGGAATAATTTGCCACTTTTCTCTAACAGATTTTGACTTTCTTTACAAGTCTTCTTGCCTCCTTTCTTCTTTTTCTCTCTTCTTTTGTTCTCTACTTTTCTTCTATAAATAACAACTTGTTCTATCATCTATACACTTGGCCATTTTGGGAAAATGTTTTACTATTTTTAGGCTCTTTAATGTGGATTTTAGTTGTTTCTTCTTATCTCTACTATCTTAGCCTCTATGTTAATGAGTGTAATGCGTCTAGGGTCTCTTTTGTAGTTTAATATAGTTTTGCATATTTTAAGAATTAGTTGATTTGTTGAGACTTATATCGACCCTACTTTTTTTTCTCTTATTGTCTTTCCTATTGTTTAATATGTGATAAATTTATGGATAGATTATACTTGTGTTTGCTCAATATATTGTGTTATTCTCAAACAAATAGTGGAAGAAGATCCATGTTTATCTCCCAATGCATTGCCCTTCCCCTTTATGTCATTCTTCTTCTCCCTTGTTCCCATGTGGTGTTAGAGTAAGTAGATTAGTTATAACATTAGGAGTAGAGATAGACGAGAACTAGCTCTCTCTGGAGGTTTGCTTCACCGCACAAGTCCCACACTTGTAAAGCAATCACATGTTGTGTTAATAGCAAACTTAGTTTTCATATGGAATGCTTTCAACCTCCAACAATTAGCCTAAAGATTCTAGAATATACTTATTGTTTTGATGACACCCTAACTTTATTCATAGCATGTATATTTTAAATAACATCGTTGGTTTCTTGGGAAGGCATGAAGTAGGCTAGAAGTTCCAACTAGCCTACACTTGTTATGAAAAATTGATCTTGAGAAAGCATATGGTAAAATTGAATAGGCGTGCATGATTGCAATGCTTCAAGCATTAGCTTTGTCAAAATTTTAAACATAAAAACATACTTTGTTGATGTTTTTGTTTGTCTCACCATTAATATACATCAATCTAAGTGGTATGTACTTTTCAAATCAACTAGACAAGGTTTCTCGTTTGCCTCTCCACTATATATTCTTGATGAAGGGTTTGGCTATTTACTAACCAATCATGCCTACAAAGGCATTGTCAAAAACATTCATATTTCAAGAGATGCAAGATCTTAGTTAATAAATGGACATTTTGTTGGTGACTCCTTTCTCGCTCTTGTTAAGGAGGAAGACTTGGTCTTACTAGAATTGAATGTTCGGGTATTTTCTACCTTACATCAAGCTCAAGTATGCAATAGGGCAAGACTCGGTATTATAAGAAATTTGTCACCCGCATCCCTACTTAGTTTGGTAGATTGGGATGGAAATGGATAGACCATGGAGAGTTGTTCAAGGTTTTGGGTATTCCTTTGCATTACAAGCCCTACTTCATATCTCTTTAACTATTCCATCAATAGGGTTGAAAACAATATCTCATAGTGGACCAAACCCATTTCCTAACATATGATATTAAGTTTGTGCAAAAATGTGTTCTTCTACCCATGTTTACTACTCTTCAAGTTGCTCTTTATTTATTGTGGCTTACAAAAAGGCACAAAACTTCTCGAGACTTTCTTTGGGCCAAATTTGGAGGAGGCAAGGCTTCCAATGTGTAGCTTGGGACATCTAGGGTATGCCTAAAGGGGTTAGGGGATGCACATGATTGATGTAAAATACAAGGTTGTGCCCAAATGTGATGTGGATTATCAAATCTCTCGAGGGCAAAGAAGAATGGAAAATTCTTAGTAAGCATTGCATTGAGTGTGATTGCCCTTAGGTAGATTGTAGAGAGGTGTTCGCCTAACTTGCATCCTCATTGCCTATGTGCCTATTAAGATTGTGAGCAGTTTTTTTGCTAAGGCTTTATAGAAAGCTTGGGTATCCATCCAACCATGGTAGTGGATGGGGACATTTTTTGTACAAACTTGGATGTTAATGACCAATATCTTTTGTGATCTCCAATCTAATTCAACTTCCATGTAGAGTCCCTCTTGTCAAGGTTTCTTGGATGAAATGAATAAAGTATTTTAGGTGAGGCGTTTTCTCTATCAAGGATTTGTTTTATCATGTTTATTGCACTTGCATTCATGGACCTAAGTTCAAAGCCAAATACAAACTTATATGCAAAGATTTTGAAACATATTGTGAAATTAATACAAGTCGAGGAGTTATTGAAAACATTTGAGCTACTTTAACCCCATGTGGAGGGACTCTAGATGCTAGGTTGATACTCCTTTTGTCAAATGATTGCTTATGAATGGCTTTCTTTAAACTTTGTATTGTATGAACAATCAATTGAAAGATGGAATTATGGGTTCCAAATTGTATGGAATGTCATTGTTGAGGTCAAGAAAGCTTATTTTTCTTGGTATTTGTTGTACTAGGGCTTTGTCAATTGGAGAGACTTCAAATTTTATCCCAACAATAAAATCAATTAACTAGAACCAACAATCATATCAAAATATTTAATTAAATGATTAAACCAAGAAGGCAACTACCAACAAGACTTAAACATAAAATCCTACACGCAAATTTTGATACGATTATGATTGGCATAATCTCAAATCCATGGTTGGCCAACCTATCATTTGGATACTCAATACACTCATCAAAATGTTCAATCCCAAATATATAGTTGAAGCAACAAAATATACTCAAATACCACGTCGTTATGATAACCACACCATAATTACATGCAAAGTTTATTAATGAATGAACATTTCATAATGACATTCAAAATTATACAAGACATATAACGTCAACAAAAGGGATAAAAATATGAATGGTATATTGTGCTAGGTCTTCTAGCTATGTCTCCAAGGTGAGCAAGTGAGCTCAAAATAATGTCGGGAACAAGATAGCATTATATGGTCATGCCAAACCACTAAAGACATACAAGACGACACCTAATGTCTCAAATGAGTCCCCAAAAAAAGTCTTAACACATGCAACAAGACTAAATTAGATAAAGAAAGAATAGTTCTATTAAAAAAAATGGACCATATAAAACTTTTCTTGATGTTCCCGACTTGATATTTTATTATTTTAACTACAAGATATGTACCCCCTTCTCGTACAAGAAGTATTTGTTCCTTTTTTTCAAAGTAATATAGGCTTTACAATTTCAATATTAAAAGAAATGATATAACTTCTTGTCTTGACTAATTGTTCAAACTCTAGTTATGAAATGGCCCTTCACTTTCAGCTATCATCACATTAATGGAGCCTGCTCAAGTATTGGCTCCTCTCAGCTAAAGCTCTGTTACATGTAAAATATGATCTTCCATGTATACATGCCTTCAAAGTTCAAAATAATGTGACATAGCACGAGTATTGTATAAAGCTCAACAATCCAGGCTAAGGGACAAGACCTCGGGGTTTTCAAATGAAAGTAAGTGGCTGATAGCTGATTCATTACGGTGTGTTTATTTGCAAAAAAGAATGCCCTTGCACAGACCCAATCTTGATTCTGACAGTATTTTTGGACAATTTAAGCTGCATCTGTAATGTCTTATACGATGTAAATTGCAGCCAGGTTCACTTCTCCAAATGTGCATTGCATTTTGTTTACATGCGGGAACCTAATTATAAATTGCTTAGCAAACAAGGAAATGAAGGAAAGTGGATTTACCAACAATACTTGTGTATAACCTTCATGCCAACAAGAAATAGTAGTGCATACCTTCAGCAGTTGCAAATCAGCTAAAACCTTTTTGCCATGGATCAGGCACAATGCAGAAGTCTTTCTGTGGGTCGTTTGCATTGGAAAAGAACTCCCTTCACGATGATACCTAGGTGATTAGGGAAGATGGGAAAGAAATATGGAAAATTATACGATTTGTTGCAATTTTTTTCATTTGGAAAAGGTGGAACTCTACTTTATGGGAGATCAATCTCCTGTTAGGAAAGCTTGGCTCCTTTAAACAAACTTAGCTGAATACATTTTATGATTATCTATGTTTGAGGCTTTTAAGAAAGATGTTGACTCTGCAAACTTGTTGAAAATGGCGATGCTAAATGCCCTTGCCTATGTGGGGCGGGACTTCTCAAATACAACCCTTTAGTAATTTTTTGGCTTTATTGATGTAAAATAGAGCAAAGTTCAAGAAAAGAATGTAAAAAGCAATAGAAAGTCATTCTATTCTTAAAAAATAAAACATAAATCAAAGGTTATTTGGGCCCAGACATCAACCGGTGAAGAATCCAAACAAGTTAGTAACTTGGGGAAAATTCTCAGCAGTTCATCAACTTCAGGAATGGATACAATTTGACCGAATGAATGACGCATTACAAAAGTGTTGTTGAATTGCCTAATAATTTGATAAATAATTATGAGAAACTCAACATCTAATTCAAAGAAAGAATGTTATACAAATATATGAGCCATTGAGCCCTTAATGGATGTACAAGATGTAAGTCACTTGGTGCCAGGTTACATTTACATTTAGTGTCGTCATTCATTATGATTTGGCCTAGTGCTAACTGCCAAGTTACAACAGAGCATCTCAATTAAATTCCCCAAAAACATAAATTTCACCCTTACTAAAGCAGATAAAACACGGTGCTTCCTTGAGATTAGGATAAAGTTTCTGTACAAAAGAACACTGATATCATCCAGCAGAATTGGTGGTGGTACTGACCACAAAAATAATCCCTCTGCCGTAGCTTTGTCCGGGGAAATTATCAAAATGAAACATATGACGTTCAACATTGATGAATCAATTCTGATCTGATTTACGAGAGGATCCATTGCTGCTAAGTGTCTGAATAATAGCTTGCAAAACCTTGATTTCACCATCTTTCTTTGCAATCTCCTCTTGCTTGGCACGCAACTCCTCCATGTGTATTTTAAAAACCTCTGAAATGTGAGAAAAGCGGGCTATGAAATAAAATTTAAAATAGGTAACTCAGGTCACTGATCAGAATTATGCTGCGAAGCTATTAATTATTTCTGTTAAGACCGGAGTCCTTCACAAACATATCACAGACTTCAATGGAAACTACAAAAACTCAAAGGTAATCAATCCAAACAATGGTGTTCCCACTTCATACACTGATGCTACATGGTTGAAAGAGTTGGTCAATTTTTTAAGTTTGAAAATCTACAGTTCTATCTATGGTCTCGTTTGCATTCAGACCTTCCACGGACCATGTATATCCAATGCCACTTAGTGAATAGCATAACTAAAAAGAAAATGAATAGCCATTGTCTTGGCTTCCAATGTAAAACACAAGGAGACCGATCCTTTCTAAAATTATTTGCAACTTGAACGCTATGACCACCTTCAATATGCTATTACATGAAATTTTGCATGTCACACGATTCATGAACATATAAAATTTTAAGCATGTTGAATGTTTTAAACTTTACTGAATACTATATTTTTTAGGCATTTTATCTTTTATGCTTTTATGCACTAAAGTCTAAAACTGAGTATTACGTTTTTTTTTAATAATATATTGTATTGACATTTCCGTTTCGCTTTGTTTTGTTTCCGAGTGTTTTCTGCAAAATTTCCGCATTTCGGACCCATTTCAGTTTCCGTTTCCTGGAAACTTAGGAAAAACGGAAATCAGCAAGCAAAACAACTAGTATAAAGGATACTTTTGCTAAGAACAATAAGCTGAAAAATTTTTTACTTGTAGATGCCCACCCCTCTCATTTGAAATCACACAAACAATTTCATTGTCTTTTTGCAAGTGAATGAGCAAAGAGCCAAAGAAGAGTTGTGAAGAGCTTAGTGGAGGCAAAGATTGGAAGGAGGTTTTGCAAAGAGCTTAGAGGAGGCAAAGATTTGAAGGAGGGGCAGCCATTGCTTCTTTTGTTTGGAGTCCACCATTGCAAGGAGGAGAAGGAGAGGAAGTCATTGTTGAGACTTGAGAGGAAGAGCTTGTTCTAAATTTATTGTTCATTCAAGAATCAAAACTAGAAGAGTAGAGAAGCAACAAGGATATACGATTCTACACTACAGGTATACCGTATTTTAATTTAATAATTTTTTTTTAATTCATCCTTTTGTTTTATTTTTTTACGGTTATTTACTTATTTATTTATTTATTATGTTGCATTTTTTTAAAAGTTTATAGTTTAAACACATTCTAAATCTGTGTATGCTCTCACCTCGCGCCTTTATGGCGATCTTGGTGATCAAAAACAGATTAGGATGGCATAGTTTAGGGTTATTTAATTTAATAATTGGTAAAAAATCATTTTTTTAATTTTAAATGCATTGTCAATGTTAATGTATTTGTTTTTTTTTTTTTTAGCTTCCTAAATTTGTGTATGCTCTCACCTCGCGCCTTTATGGCGATCAAAAACAAATTAGGATAACATAACTAATTTATTTATGTTATTGTTTTTTTAATTTTTTAAACATCCTCTTTGTATGCTCTCACCTCGCGCCTTTATGGCGATCTTGGTGATCAAAAACAAATTAGGATGACATAACTAATTTATTTATGTTAAGGCAAATTGTTTTTTAATTTTTTAAACATCCTAAACTTGTGTATGCTCTCACCTCGCGCCTTTATGGCGATCTTGGTGATCAAAAATAGATTAGGATGACATAACTAATTTATTTATGTTAAGGCAAAATGTTTTTAATTTTTTAAACATCCTAACTCTTGTGTATGCTCTCACCTCACCGTTATGGTGATCTTGGTGATCAAAAACAAATTAGGATGGCATCAAGTTCTGCTTCAGGTGGAGTGCAAGGCCAAGATGAAAACACATCAGTTCCTATGAGACATGATCCTAATTCCCCTCTTTGGAGACATGTGACAGTGGTAGACAACATTGTTGGTGGTGGGGGTCGGATTTGGATATGTCATGGTTGCCAAACTCAGTACAAATCCTCATATAGCCGACTGAAAATCCATTTGACTAGTGTTGGAGGTGTGGGGATAAAGAGGTGCCCAAAAATAACAAATGAAAAAATGGCAGAGTACCTAAGAGAGCAAGAGGAGGTTGATAAACAAGCTGAAAGAAATAGAACTAGAACAATTCCTTTGCAAAGAAGGCCTTCATCACGACCATCCGCACCTAGACCTACTTCTCATCCTTTCATTCAAACTCAAAGTCAACCACGTGATTCCCCTTTTGATGAAGAGAGTCCAGAGAGCTCACGAAAAAGGCCAAAAGGAGCATTGGAGAAAGCATTTAATATTGAAAAGAGGGAGATTGTTGATGAGGTTGTTGCTCGATGCATTTATGCATGTGGGCTGCCCTTTAATGTATTGAGATCTCCATATTGGCATCAAATGGTGAAGGGTATCAATGAAGCTCCACAAGGGTACAAATCCCCAAGTTATGAAAAAGTTCGAACCACACTCTTGGGAAAGGAAGTGGAACACATTCACAAGACTTTGCAGCCAATCAGAGACTCATGGAAGGAAACAGGGGTTTCCATCATTTCAGATGGATGGAAAGATGCTAGAAATAGACCCCTCATAAATGTTGTTGCAGTATGCCCTAAAGGGGCAATGTTCCTTAAAGCCATTGACTGTGAAGGGGAAGTCAAGGATGCACAATTTATTGCCGACATTTTAATAGAGGCAATTGAGTCGGTGGGCCCCCATAATGTTGTCCAAGTCATCACGACAACGCTAAAAATTGTAAAGCAACAGGAATGATCATAGAGGGTAGATATGAGCACATTTTTTGGACCCCTTGTGTTGTCCACTCCCTTAATTTGATGCTCCAAAAGATTGGGAAAATCCCATGGATTGAGCAAATTTATACTGAGGCAAATGACATTCAAATGTTTATCACAAACCATCATATGTCACAAGCCATTTTCAGGAAATTCTCAAGGTTAGAGTTGTTGAAGGTTGCAGAAACTAGATTTGCCTCTCACACACTCGTTTTGAGACGGCTTGTGAAGGTGAGAGAGGCTTTAAGCAATATGGTGATCAACAATGTTTGGTCAGTGTGGAGGCAATCAAATACAGAGAAAGCTACAAGGGTAAAATCATGGGTCCTTGATGAGGATTGGTGGGCCAAGGTTGAGTACTTGTTGAGTTTTACAGAGCCCATTCTCTCCATGATTCGATATGTAGATACTGATGAAGCATGCTTGGGAGAGATATATGATGGCATAGATTCTATGCTTGAGCGTATCAAAGATGTAATACAAAAAAAAGAGCAAGATCCAGAAGAGACCTTCTACAGTGAGGTCAAGAGTGTGGTCATGAAAAGGTGGAATAAAATGACCACCCCATTACATCTCCTTGCTTATGCACTGACCCCAAAGTACTATAGCTCTTGATGTACTTGGGCTACCAAACAGGCAAGCACCATTCTCTGACTCCGAAGTTGGAAATGGAACCAGGGCAGCATTCAAAGATTTTTCCCGATCCATCTATAGCCAATGTGGTCAGAAGTGAAATGGGCATGTTTACTGGTTCAGAAGGCCACATGGGATCGATTGAGGCTCTTTTCGACAAGAGCAACTTGACTCCAACCACATGGTGGCGTGTACATGGCCATGATGCCAAGTACTTACGTCCTATTGCTATAAAAGTTCTTTCACAGGTATAACATTTATAAATTTTAAAATTTATAATCATTTTGAATATTTTAAATTTTATTTAGGATTATTTAAATTTTAATTTATTTTTCACACATTCTTAGTATGTTACTAATTTGTCTTTGAATTTCAATTTTCTAACTTTGTTGTAATAGGTGGCTAGTAATTCTTCCGCAGAGCGGAATTGGAGTACTTATAGCTTTATCCACTCAGCTAAAAGAAACAAGTTGGCATCTAAAAAAGCTTGAGGATTTGGTATATGTGCACTCCAATTTGCGCCTCTTGTCACACAAGTCTGAGGACTATGCTAAAGGGCCTCACAAACTTTGGGATCTTATTCCAGAGACCACAGACTTGGATGCCTCCGCAGCCACGCTTGCCCAACTTTCATTATTTGATGGCGAAGATGACATTCAAGGGTGTTCGCAAGGAGCGGAGAGTGGAGTTAATGAGAGTGGAGCTAGTGCAAGTGGCACACAAGAATTTGATTTTGAGGAAAATCTAGATGATATATTCTAGATTTGTTTGTATTCCTATATCATATGTATGGCAGCCACATGAACAATGAAATGTAAAATCTTAAGTATATTACTATATTGTATGTTTTGAAAATTTGAACATGGATCCTAGTATATTTTTCAAATTTCTAGTTTTGTTCGTATTCATGTTGACATGATATTCGTATATCATATGTATGGCAGCCACATGATCAATAAAAATGCAAAGTCTTAAGTATATTAAATGTTTTGAACATTGATTCAAGTTTTGTATTACTATTTCAGTTTTTTATGGACTAAAAAATGAGTAAAATGAGTAGATGTACATATATATATATATATATATATATGTATCCGTATCCAAAGCGTGCTGCTCGTACCCAAGGGTTTTTAAAATTGACGTATCTGCATATACTCATATACCCGTATCCTATAGCTTGGGACCATAAAGATGCAGCTACAATTTTTGTTTTCTCTATGTACTCCTAATGGCTTTGGTAATAAAAAAATGATCATCAACGTCAATTTGTACCAATGCTTTTAAATCCCAACAACTTCTCTTATTTGCATTTTTTTGCAACATCCTTTATACTGTTTGTGTGCTTCTTAATCCTCATTATCATCATGTGTAGTAGTGCTCCTCTCACAGTCTTCATTGCACACTTTCATTTTTAATTTCACATGCTTGCCAATAGACTGTACTAAATACTCCGTGCCATAAACTTCTCCCCAAAGAAAACAAAAATGGCAGTTCAAAATGTACAAAAACCTTAGAAAAAGTAATAGCTTTCACATACAACCCCATAGGAACAACCATTTTACACAGAAATCCATCGCAGTTATATTGATAAACAGCAGAATGAGCAATTTTCCTAAGAAGCAGAGGGCTGCCTATGAAGAGCTGAATGAACATAAAGCTGAACACCAATGAACCTAAAAGCATACCATTAACACTACATTCACAACTATGTGCTAAAGCATATGGAGTGATTGAAAGATGTTGCCAGCTGCATTAGCAATTTCACTTAAAATATCAGCTTAATTATTGAAAGTCATTTTCAAATTTAGAAGCAGCTAGATAATCTTTAATACAATGCGCATGTTCAGTTTCTGGTAGAGATGTACATGGAATGCTAGAAGACCTTTAAGTTTTTAACAGATCTAGAAATTTGCTTCAAGAACACACTCACAACGGGACAAATTTAGTTTTGGAATGACTCATAACTGCATTTATTTTGTCAAATGCAATATGGCTGTTTGCATGTATGTCTCAAAAATTTGAGTTGATCAAACAATTGGCTAAAACTCTTTTTTTTGTAGGAGTATGCATTTCAGGTTTTTTATGTTCCAATTTCTAGGAGGCATTCTTGCCAATGGATTATGATTCAAGATGGGCATTGAAAGTCGTCCTTGCATGTGTATCAAATACTGTTCAATTAGCATTGCGAATTTGGTATGATCTTCATGAGTCAACTAATATTCGGCGCATATCAAAGAGGCATAAGCTATAGTCATTTCTCACACCAGACTCTAATGCAGAGAAAGAAGACATGGATATGGACATTCATACAATCACTAGCAAGCAAGAAAGTCTAATTCTTGAAACGGATTTATCAATTTCTAAATGGGAAGGTAGGATTCAAGGAGAGTGGTATATAAAACCATGTTCCTTGCTTTGGTAGAGCCATAGTTAGCATACTCACTGAGTACTTGCTGAGTCGGCGATTAATCACCACTTTTTAAACCAAGCAAGCAAACTCCTGTAATACTCACCAAGTCCTCCAAATGAGTTTTCCCAAAACTAACTAGTACTCGCCACTTATACTTGCCAAAAACTTAGTGTGTTTCCCCTGCAGACTCGCCACACATGGCTGGGACGTGGAAAAAACATTGTTTTTGTCTTTTAAAAGCCCCACACCCCCACACTTTGTAAGCACACAACTATTGAGCATCCTTTGACTAATTTGAAGGGATTTTATAGTGAATTTGAAGAGCAGATTTGAAGAATTTCATTTGGAGATTTAGTTTTTTTCCCCTTCTTTTCAAGCATGTAAAGTTTTTTTATATTGTTAAAATTAAGTTTCCAAACATGATTTGCAAATTTGCATGCATTCCATTCAATTCTGATTAATTTTAATTGTGATTTATGCTAGTTTATCATCATTAATGAGCGAAATTGTTGGAATGTATTTTTTAAAAATGTCTTTATTCTTGTTTGTAGAGTTTACAATTACAATTACAAAGGGTTTCCTTGTACTTAACAATTGAATGCTCTTTTTTTAAGATTTTTTACAATTAAATTACAAATTTACGGTTTTAAAAAAAAAAATAAAATTAGTTTTTGTATTTGAACATGATGCAGGTTACAACTTAGCATATAATGGTATCCGGCTCCGCATCAGGTTCAACATCAGCAGCAAGAGTGTTCCTACTAATTCTCGTACCACCGCTTGGAAGTATGTTGTACATAGAGTGGTTGGGGGACTGTGATTTGCAATTTCTGCAGGAAGATGGTTTCTAAAGGCATCGATCGCCTCAAGTACCATCTTGCATACATTTTTTGCCACAAAAATGCCGTCAAGCCATGTCCCACATGCTACCCATAGAAGGCAAAATGAAAGATGAGGGCAAAGCTTGCATTGTTGGATGAGAAGAAATTAAACAGAGCAAGGGTGAAAGCAACCATACAAACACCCATTGGCCCTAAAATGTCAGCGAAACAAAGGGAGATGCAGCAATACTTGTGGGCTCTAGTTGTGGTCCATTTCCTAGCCACAGTAGGCACATCCTCTCCGTCGAGTTTGAGAAAAGGCCCAAATACATAATTTTTTGTACCTAAAAACATACCTAGGGCACAAGCTCTGATGTAAGGTACGAGTTGGAACAAAGAGATGCACGAGGAAGCAAATAAGTCGTGTACAGATTTCTAGTATTACAACCTTCCCATTGATGTGGCAAAGGGTCTATACTGAAAGTATTTGGTGACGGCATTGATAGTTGTATGGAAAGGGTATAAGCATTGTTTCCGAATGACTTAAGTGGGAGGTTGTTCCAAGGTGCAGTTGCAGATGAAAAGTCAATTGTGGAAGATCAAAAGAAGCAGTGGCGAAAGTTTGGATGCACCATTCTTTCATGGGTGGACGGATGGAAAGAACAACACCTCATCAATTTTTTGGTGGGTTTAAATGATGAGATGGTTTTCTTGAAATCAACTAATGCCTTTTAACACAATAAAGAATGCAAAAAAATGAGACTTATGTTGAAGAAAATTTTCTAGAGAGTACGCATCAAAAATGTTGTGCAAGTTCTCACTAACAATGCAATAACATATATGGTGGTTGGGAGACTACTTTAGGAGAGGCATCCATCACTCTTTTGGACTTGTTGTGTAGCGCATTTCCTTGACCTTCTTTTAGAGGACAAGCAAAATTGATTAGGTAAAATTGGTTGCAAAAGATGCAAGAAGTATAACAAAATACATATATAATCACCCTTGGATTCTCAACTTGATGAAAAGAACACACCAAGGAGAAAGAGTTTGAGCGAACGGGTGTCACGAGGTTTGCAACTAACTTCCTAACGTTGCAAAGTATTTCTAGTTTATTGACACCATTGAAGCAAATGTTTGTGAGTCAAGCATGGCAAGACTCGCCATATTCAAAGAAAGCCGATGGAGAGAGGACCACAAAGACAATTTTTATGTCTTTGTAAAGAGAGAGATAGAGATTATCAAGGTAACTTCAAACTTCAATATAAATTTCAAGTCAATTCCTTTATTTTCATTTTTAAATGTATTGTATTTACTATATTTGTAAGTTTGCAACTTTAAAGCTTAATTTGTTTATAAGTGTTGGAGCCATTGGCGAGGGTTTTGTGCTTAGTTGATAGGGAACAAAACCCAATGGGATACAATTATGAGGCCATAGATAGGGCCAAAGAGGCCATTCAAAACTATATAGGGGGTATAGCCAAATTTAGTCCCTTTTGGGAGCTAATTGTCGAGGTGGAACAATCAACTCCAACTCATTCATGCAACGAGATACTACCTCAATTCCCAATTTTTCTTCTTTGATGGCTTCACAAATGTTAGCGGAGAGGTTATAGAGGGCCTCTCAACATGCATTGAGAGGATGACACTAGAGGTTGAGGTGAGGGACATCATTATTTTAAAGTTGCAGAATTACAAACATATTAGGGGAGGCTATTTTTTCATTGGCGCTAGCTATCCAAGGAAAATCCACCCAACCACCAGGTAACAAAAATTAGAGTATTTACTTATATGTTACAAGTTTCAAATTTTTAATTATTAATTACTTACAAACTTTTGATTATATTGTTTGTACGTCATTGGTGGGAAGATTGTGGTGGAAATACCCCACATCTTCAAAAGCTAGCCCTACGAATTTTATTTCAACCTTGTACTACTTCCGGATGTGACTACTGACTTGAGTTTATTTGAGGCCATTCACACAAATAAGTGTAACAAGTGGACTCAACAACGCCTCAATAACCTAGTTTTTGTGTAATACAATCTTTGGCTTCACACAAAAAAGGTGGACACATCGCAAAAGTCTATTGATTTGGATGAGATTGATCCATACAATGACTACACTACGTAAGAAGAAGAGATCTCCATGTTCATAGATGACAAAATTTCCACTTTCGAGAGGGAAGCTATAGAGGGTGAAACAAAAGCATGAGAGATTGGATTGGACAACATCTTTGTAGATGATGTTGAACATGCGATAAAGAAGTCACTACTATCTACTACCAAGGTGGAGCTACAGTCACAACCTTCTAAGAGGAGCAAGTAGTCGCAACTGAGTGTGGGGACTAGTAAAGGCACTGAACCCTCTCCCCAATTGTTTAAAAGATCAGAAAAAAGGAAATCGTAAATTATTGTTAGTTGTAACTTGCATGCATATGCAATTTATGATGATAATTTTTAATGAAAATCATCATTAATTCATAAGACTTATCAATTTTTTTGTATTCGCATGATGATGTGATTTTTACTCTATTTCTATTCAAATATAATAGAAAACACTTCCCCAACATTTTATAGAATCATTTGATTCATTTTATAACTATATTTCACATAAAATTTATGTTTTTACAAAAAAAATCCAGTATTTTTTAAGTTGATGAGTCAAAAACAAAATTAGTCTATCGAGTACAAGTATGCAAACTATGGGTGGGGCCACAATATATTTAAAGTTAAATGCGATGCTCAATGGTTTCACAACATTTTAGGTTGCCTCACACAAATTATTTGAATCTCTTTGTGAATCCTTGCATGAAGACCTTGATCAAGGTAACATACGATTTTCATTTGCCACATATATAAAGAGTAGGGTGTTTATTGTTGAAAAGCAAGTAGCCATTACAGTTTACAATTGTCCTTTGGAATAGCAATGATAAACATTAGTGAACTTTATGGTTAGGGAAAGTCAACTATTGTAAGAACCGTGAATAAGTTCCTTGATGCAATGTAACATTGATTTCACATAAACATCTAATGGCCAAATGATCAAATGGATCTTGGACTTTTAAAGAAAGGCTTTTGCCAAAGACAAGGTTTTCAGAATTGTAGTGGGAGCTATAGATGTAACTCACATTCAATTCCAACTTCCAGCCAATAAGTGTTCAGCTAATTGGTATGATAAAGATCACAATTGCAGCATGTTGTTACAAGCAATATTGATAGCAATGTGTTTTACAAATGTTTTCACAAGATAGCCCAGTTCTGTTAATGATGCTAGACTATTGCAAAAAAATGTCTTTCTTCAAATTGTGTGAAGGTGGGGAGGGGTGCAGGGTAGGGAGGAGCAGAGGTTAAATGGTCATTCAATTTCTATTGGCTCTTCAAACATGAGAGAGTACATTATAGGTGATGGCAGATATTTGTTATTACCATGGTTAATCACACCTTTTAGTGGATATTTGAAAAAAAGTCAACGAGAATTTAAGTGGTCCTCAACATGTGTTGTTGCTGTGTGTCATTTGGAAGGTTAAATAACACATGAAGAATCTTACAATCCAGAATTGTCAGCCTAATTTGTAAATGCTGCCATTCGTGTGTGTTGTATACTGCATAATATGATGTTACAGTTTGTGGAAGATGAAGCTGATGGAATTCAAGTTGCTGACAATGCAAAAAATTACATACCAACGAAGGGGGAGTGGATCCACTTGCAACTTTAGCTTGAGAAGCCTAATGGATTTTGTTAATTGTGATGACAACGTTGTATGTGCAAGGTATGATTCCTAAAACTGCAGCTTTTAATTCCTTTCACAGATTAGCTGAATTGTGTTTAATTTAATTACAAACTACATGTTTATGTTGTTTCAGAGACGAGGCATAGTTTTTTGATATCAAGTTTCCAATAGAATTTCCAGAGAAGGAGCTGGCCAGAAATGGAGAACAAAAGTGGATGGAATTATTTTTCACAATAATGGACAGAAAAACTAACAATTAGAAGTTTTAGAGGCATGTTTTTTTCTCTGTTTTCCATCATATTTACAACTCTAACAATGAACTTGTGTTGTGAATTTAAAATTATATACATTAAAAGTGTGGTTGTTGTCTTTGAGTTAAAATATATGGTATCATCCCCTGATTTTCCTCTGTTCCAATCTCTCTTGTTTTTTGTTTTTTTTTGTAGACAGATTTTTCTCTGCAGGTTTTGAAATTCCTGAGAAGTAACTTGACAAAAGATTCTTTATTGATGGTTCTTGGCACTTGCTCAAAATTTACTTGCCAGATCAAAATAAACCAAAACAAAATTTGAAGATGGTAAGCATATAATAGCAAAAATTACCCATCTCTAAGCCTATGCATATCTCCCCATCATTATAAACTACGCTCGAACAAACTCTACACATGACCAATTGCCACAGCTGGCAGAAGTAAACATAAGAATTACTGCAATCAACATTGTACATACACATCAAATGATTTATTTGTTTCCTTCTAAACTCCTAAAGGTATGCTGGAAGAATTATTTCATGGTAATGTCTCAGAAAATGATTTTTAAATGGCAGAACTTGGGAAATACTTACAGAGGGTTATTTAAAAAGCAAACAGATGTCAAAGGCAGTTGTAAGCATGAAGGAAGCTCTAACAAGAGGGAAATCTAAAGAATGGCAACTAAAGTCTGAAATTGTCATGGATATTCTAAAGCATTTTGAGGAGCGGGGCAATGTCAAAGATACAGCGGAGGTTTTGTGACTTCTTATATATTTTAAATGTTTAACCAGAGGTTTACAACTCACTTCTTTCAACAAATGTTAAGGCTGGTGAAGCTGCTCCCAAAGTATTGGAGAAAATGGCAGAGGATAGTGTGAGCCTGGTCGAAGAAATTGGCAGACTGCTTAAGCTAGTCAGTGACCAAGGTTTAAAACCATTATTGCTTTAAAAGTGGCTTAACTACATGGTTCCAAATTACTTTGACATAGTTTCCTATAGATTTTTCTTCAGTCCAGACATATTTTAGTGCACCATATCGGCAGCTCTTTTATGGGATAATATCTCAATTGCTTTAGCATTGATCTGAACTATGGGAGCAATACTGATAGCCATTGGTCTGCAGACAATTTTGAATCAGATATTATTATTTTTATTTTGGCTTTAGCTTAATTGCTAGACATTCACTAATATAGAATGTTTCAGAGTTTAGAAGGAAACAAATAAATCCTTTGATGTGTTTGTTCTACATAAATCATTTGCAGTAAATCAGAAATCTTATGTTTTCTTCTGCCAGCGGTGGCAATTGATCATTTGTTGAGTTTGTTCTACGTTAGTTTATAATAATAGGGGAGATGTGCATTGACAGAGAAATGACTAAATTTTTGCTACTGTATGCTTGCCATCTTGGTGCTTTAATCCATCTGCCTAGATTTTGAAAAAAAAAAACCTTATGTGAAATATTGTCTGCAGCATCTGTAGAAATACTGTAATATGCAGTGGAGGTGAACACAATTGCTTTGTACAGAGTTTTAGTGTTGAACTTAGTAAGTAGCACACCAGTCATGCTCCTGATGTTGAAATCGCATGGTTAAAAACTTGTGAACTTCACCAGTAAGATGACAGGGAACATTTTTAAATTTTTGAAAAAAGCTGTTAAAAAGATTTACAGGGAATAAACCAGGGATCACATACTGAGTTATCCATGGGAGGGATCTAGTGTTTTTGGGAAAATTGAATGAATTTCGTGAAGGGAAAGACAAAAAAATCTTAAACTTCTGTTGTGCCAGAAATAAAAATTATATTACACATTTCACATTATTTAGGTATTTATATTAACAATGTAATTAACTTATTCAACCATTAGAATGAATGCCTGTGAATTAGAACAAGTTCAAAGAATTTGAATTTAAACCCAGAAGGATTTTGCAGGAAAGAAGACTACCAAGAAGCTATCCTGTGTAATAAGTTGTAACAAATTATAATGTGTGAAAAGTATTTCAGTCAAATAAATACAAGTTTTTATAATTCTATGGGACCATTCAACTGTTGCAGGATCCTAACATATCTGTGGGTACTGTCAAGAAAATTTAGGAACGGGATGGGACCATACCTGTGCTAAAATGTCCCTAAATTTTCTCAACAGCACCAGTTGAAATATTTTAGGAGAGGCAGACCGTGGGACCACTAGGTTAGTTATATCATGTCATGCTGGGAAATCTAACAGAATATAGCTAAATCAGAAACCAGCCTTGTTAATGTGGAGTACGATCTATATTACAGGCTTACAAGATTCAAGAAAGTTAAAATAAATATAAGATTCAAAAATTATACACACTTGTTGTGTTTTCAAGCTCCTTTAGAACCTCTTGTGTGCGTGCTTCAGCAGCACGCTGAGCAGCTTCAGCTTGTCTCTTTTCTGTCCGTGCATGAGCAGATGCTGAAATAGTTGCATCCAGCTCCTTTTCTAATGTCTTTACTCGCCTTTCAAGAGCCTGTGGAAACACAAAAATCACTTAAGAACAAAATCAGTATTAAAATTTGAGTGATTTAGACCGTAAACCACCAACACATTAAGCATGCTAAGAATATCATGCAGCCACAAACTAAACAAATGATATGATGTTCTTAATCATCTTGAACAGGCAGGAAGCATGAGTCGGTTTCAGGACATAGTCCCAAACTGCTCAGAAAATGCCAATAAGGTAGAAATACCATGTCGCGGTCCTGTTGGAGCATAGATAGAGCCTATGCTAAATTTAACAGCCTTTAGCTAACAGCAAAAATCTCACAGCCTCGATTTTGTATCAGTATATCAAAATGATAACCCCTTCAAAGTTTGTTCAATGCTTACTCACCCTGTAACATTTTGAAGTACATGAAGCATGTGTACTCAAGTACAAGTCATAATGGAAGGTTGGACTTAGATATAGCATTGACTTTAGAATGTGTTTTGATCAGGCTGCTCTCCTCTATTAGGTTAAAGACAGTGGTTAAGGCTTTCCTAAACAAAATATGACCCAGAAAAAATGAAAACAAAAAATTAAAGATTCCTTTCCCAAAAACAAAAACATTACCAGACAATTTTCAAGAATAATGTTGCTCTGGCATAAACTCTCCAAATAAAGATACTAACTTATAGCTGATGTTCAGCACTTTGAAGAAAGAAGCCATATGGAGTGTTATACATCTATCCCACTACTCAAAATGCATATTGGAGAAAGAAACCATAACATATCTCTTACTGGACTACCCTTGTCACAAGTAAAACTGTTCCTGGAAGCTTTAATGTCAACACATCTTTTTGGGTATTCCTAACAACATCATGATTGGCTCGTAAAAAGCCCACCAACCTTCGATTCTCACCAAGTGCAAAACTCGATGCCTAAAAACTTTTTAAAAATAGGCAAGGTGCTAACAAATAGTCATGAAATCCATCTGTAACTAATGCAAAAACACATTTAAATAAGTAAACGAATGCAAGAGTAACTCAAGCTTAAACATATTAGCAAGGCTAGATTTACCACAAGCTTGGTCAAAGGGTTAAAACCTAGGGAGGTATGAACTGGAACAGTTTATATAAGGTAAAGTGCAAAGTTCCGTTGTTCCCACAAGGATGTCTCATACACCCATGGGGGGTGCTGGCTAAAATGTGGCCTATAAAATATCTTACCCATAGCTCAATTTGATGTCCCACATACATAAAAGAATGGATCTCTTAAAAACGGATAGGAAGCTAACAAAAAGTTATCTTGTTTTGGAAAAAATGACTCGCTAAAAACAGAACAACTTTCTGACAAAACACACAATTCTTGAACAGGTTTGAATGTCAACAAAACAATGGTGCAACATCCATCAGATCAAGAAACTTTAAGGTCAACATAAAAAGGATTAATATCTCTGGTCCAAATTTCAATAGGTGTAACATCAACAAACTTTTAAGGATGAAGATAGAAACAATTCTCATAGATATACCAAACTTGATCTTCTCATAGAGATATGGTTTTGATCCTCAGTCGTCACAAGAATTAGATAAGAGGCAGTCTTTGCCTTCGCCCCTAGACGTGGCCTTCATCAGCGCTACCTTGTTTGGTGACAAGTCTTCTTTTACATAGCCATTTATAATGTTTGAAATGCATGGCACCATTGTTTTGGCATTTATGTTTTACAAGATTTCCATTTGCTCTCTTGGTGGCTAATCTCTTTAAGTGCTTTCAGTTTTAGGTTTTGAAATACAGCCTTTCTTTGGAGCTTCTTTTTTCTGTCCCATGCTATTTATATTGATAGGATGTTTGAGTCTCATTGACCTATTTTGGTCATCCATGGACATTAATATGATATATTCCTTTCTCAAGCTTACAAGAACTTAAAATGGTATTCTTGTGTAAGTGCATAATTAGTTTCCGAACTGCTTTCCTTGCAGAACTTGAGAAGCTGAAATGGTACAAAGTTTGATAGGACCTTATGTTAAATTCCAAATAGCATACGCCTGCTCTAAATGAGGAAAAACATATGCTAACTACCAACATTACGTTACACCGTGCCTGAAAAAGAATTTTGCGTTTAGATCTTCCTGATCTCATGGGCTTGTACGAGTTATCTATGTAAGAAATTGGAATTTGCAGTCTAAATCTCGCTTAGTGTGACCCAAAGCATCGTTATTAAAAATACTATTTTCTGGTTTCATTCAAAAGATATCTTATTTTCAATTATTAAGGAAGTTTAAATCCCCTAATTAAAGAAATATATTCCAAATTGCCGAAAACGTCGATCTAAATAAATCTTGTCCGCGGTTTTTCCCAAAACATATCATGTTTTGAATTGCTATGGCTGCAGAAAATGAAGGTCTCTCATTAAAGGATTATATTCCAAAGTACTGAACTGTGCCATGTAATTTGTTAAACCCTAGTTAAAGGCAGCTTAATATTCCACGAAAAAACACATGGCTCCTAAAGGAGAACACAAATGGAAAATCAGTTGGCGTAGTGAAGCATACCAGGGCATTACGGGTGTGAATTGAATTGGCAGAGGCCTGCGCAAAAACATCTTCATCGACATAAACGGCCTTTCTTAGCAAGATTTTTTGCAATGAGTCGACAGTGTAGCCCATCTCTGATATATTTTTGATGGCTGCTTTCCACCTTTCTGATCCTCCGCCATTTGGATCTTCCTTTTTCCCCTGCCAAACTTCCTCCATTCTGCATCAATTGTTCCCGTTTTTTTTTTTTTTGATGGATGTATAATGAATGAATGAATGAATGCCCAAGCAATTCAAGGGGCTATGGTAGCGGTTCCATGGAGGGGCAAGCCATAAATTTCTATGCCCGTATTCTAAAATTTAGGAAGAGTTTTGTACAAAGGTGGTCTTATATTCTATAAAAAAATTTAAAGGAGGGGTTTCTGTTGGGGCAATGCATAAAATTTTTAAAAGGTATTGGAGAGCATTTAGAGGAAAAATTAGTAGCGATGGGGTCCCATGTCTTCTAATTATTTCTACAAAGTCAAATATAAATATTTACCTCCGAAAATGCAAGATTCGGAAGGAAACATTTTTAGAAGGAAAAACAAGCTGCAACCAATGCTCGTGGACATGTGGCCTAAAAACATGGAATGCAGAAACAAATATTTATAGCCCCCACCCATTCGAGTCGCCTAACTAGTCGTCCATGTAGTCGGCGCTCCATTTTTCTAGGAAGAGAATCTATTTTTACAGTAATGAAAATTAAATCTTTCATGAATCCACATGATGTAATTTCCTTATGGTTGCGCAACAGAGACCGCTCTTAATATAGCTTTTAAATTTTAGGGATTAAAATAAATATGATAATATTCTTTTAAATACAAAGGAAAAGTTAATTTAATTAATCTACAATGATATTTGGCCAAAAAAACCTAAAATTTATATAGTTGTAAATTCTTAGCCCCCAACTAACTTAAGCTCATACTACTCCTCCTAAACACCCGTTTGCTCCAAAAATTTAGGAGAAGATTTTATGATTTACTGATTTGCAATAACAAAAATTACATTGGACTCTTACAACATAAATATAGGAGGAGCAACCCCCGCATGGGATTGTTGCTAAGAGGTCTACAAAGTGTTTTATACTACCACATGGGTCGCCTACTACTATTGCCTAAAGTCCTTTTTTTTATATGTTGGGTATTTTAAAAGAATTTTTCATTGTTTTGTCAAGTAATTCTTCCTCAAACAAGGACGTTAAACTATCTAATTTCAAAGTGTCTATTTACTCAATTCGAATGTCATTATAGGTTGTGCACTGTGATGTAATGTTGTATTTTGTCTCTACCGCCCCCATATGTTACAAAAATGCATGTTCTCTTTTTCCACCCTTCCTTAGGCAATGTCGCCTCATGGTTTCACACCTAATATAATGTGAACTAGTTCTCAACTAATTCATCAACATTTTGTCTTACACCAATTTTTGCTCCAAAGTAGACCTTTTTTTCTATGATCCAAAGTTGGGTTAGCTTCTTTGATATAGTATTATTTCTCCCACTCAAGTTGTTGCATCCACATATCTATCTTGAATGTATTTCTTGCATACTTTTTTATTTCATCATTAGTGTTTGGGCACTCTTATATGTTAATGTTCCATTTACTCATTCATTTGTTGTGTTGTTTCATTTGTGTTCTTTCTTCGGCTAAGATATTCCTCTACTACCATTCTAGACCATGAATGAGACTCGGTCTTGCATCTTCTTCGAATATCTTAACATTCAATTCATCATTGACACCTCAAATGGAAAATTCCATGTTTTAATGAACAAAATCTCATATGGAAGTGACATTTTAATTGTGAGGTTGTTTTTGATTAGGTACTTTTGGATTCTCTCTATTTATTTCCATTTGATATCTAACACATTGTTTCCCCAAACTTCACACCCATAAAGGACCACTAGTGTGACAAACAAGTTAGTCATGGATTGTTTGGTTTTACAATATCATAGGGTTTGTATTCCTACATCTATTTTGTAATCAATTGTTGAGCGCTTAATACTTCACGAAAGGCACACAAGAATTCCACGTGGGAAAACAGGGCATGTTCAAAGGCGTGATGGGATAAGGACGGCACGCGCGCATCGAGAGGTAAGTTCATATTTCAGACTTAGTGGTTTCCACACCCGAGGATCTATTTCGGAGATGACATGCAGAGCACACAAACAAGGCGAGACTTTGCCGCCACGCATTTGTTATTTTTGGAGGACCGCTACAAAGCACCTTCCATGGATGTGGACTAAGAATAGGATTATCACCGTAGTTAACTAACAACAAAAGTCTATTGTTAGCACACTTGCATGTGTGTGGCTATGTTTGTAAAAACGCACGTGGCTAATAATAGCATGCGACCTATTTTGGGAATGGATAAGCGGTGAAGGGCAAGTCCCCACCCTTATAAGTATAGATATACATAAATACAAATATATAGAGGATATAGGGAGATATAAAAATCTATGTATGTATGCAAGACTGGATTATTACATGCATGGGCACGGAACACCATTGTTGTAAGAAGCTTCTATGTAATTGTCATGTTTAATATATGGAGGGTATTGACTGAATCTAAGTGTTAATCTTGTGTGCAATTGGATCTTGTATGTTCTTAATTTCCATCATGCTTATTGTTTAAATTTGTTCTCCTTAGATCTAGATCTGTCATACATTGTAGAATGAGATATATAAATATGGGTTGGTATATGTTAAGTCTTCATCATGCTAACATCCTGCAATAACAACCATAAAGAGGGGCTCTGTACTTGCGCGCCGGGTGAGTGCTCAACCTAGGTTGAGAGTGATGTGCCGACGCGTTTGGGGATCTTGTTAGTAAATTCTAGGCCGCATCATTAGTTCCGTTGTCGGGACCTCTTTTTCAGTTGTTTCTAGGATGGTTCGCGATGAAGACATATCGGTTGACTCTAGTAAGTGTTGAGGAATGGATACATGACTATGGAGGAAGAATACGCACGAAGGTTCAACACTAGATCTGAGTTTAACGCACGCACTTGGGTAGAGCAGAATTTGTATGACAGTTTATATGAGAGTTTCTTTGCTATTTTTTCGTAGAGTTGTACGAGTGGCTGGTTGCTTATGCATCTAAATGGAATTGGAGATATCGTGCACTTGTTTGGACGCAGAAGAATTTCAAACCCTTTATGATGTTGATTTGATCTGGACTCGCGTTGTCGATACGTGGTTCCGTGGTGTTTTAAACAGTTATATCCTGGAGTATTCAATTTATACGTATTCTTGTCCAGAGGTAGCTGAATTTCAATTCTTACGGTATCCCAGAGGAACATATTTACAAGGTATTCTCGTTGGCAATTAAGATCTTGATGGTAACCCTGAATTTGGAAGACAAACCTATGGCTAGCTAAGCCTCACCATGCGTGGGGTAGGAATAGGATTGGTGAAAGATGGCAGACCTAGCGCAATAGTGAAGGCAAAGGGAAGAAAGGAGGCTTAAGTATAATGATGCGCGTAAGAGAGAGATTGAGAAGTAGCGTGATATTGTAGAACGGATGGCGTTGCAGAGAGAGATGGCTCGGGAAGGATTTGAGCTCACGTGGAATCCATGGAGCCGAGCATCAGAACTCCCCATCTAGGAAAGCATGACAAAGAACCATCCTTGGCCTCACAAGGGAGTGTGCACAAGAGATGACCTAGGTCACGGCACGCATCTCGAACCTACTTGATAACCTAGCCCTCGCATTGGGTTTTCCAAAGATCTAGTACGATAGGTAGTCAAATGAGCTAATTTAGGAAGTAAGAGAACCAGAGTAAGTCAAAAAGAAAGTACATCAATGGTAGGGCAGATGGCTTCATTATTTTTTGGGGGTACACTTTCAGCGCATCGTCCTGCACAAACGAGCACGCATAATGTGGGATTCACTTTTGAAGTGGAACTACTTCACGCTGCACCGTAGGGGTTCATTATAGTACCACCGTTTGGAGCACATGGTAGTATATCTACAGGTCCTATTCCAACTATAGGTGGAGGATCAGGAGGTATGGGTGGTTCTAGTTCCAGTGGATCTGGTGGTTCTGGAGGCAGAGGAAACACATGAGGTTCTGGATCAGGTGGGCAAGGTCTACACCAACCCCAAAATATTTACATGGAGATGTCTCTTCATCTCCCAAGTATAGAGGTATAAAAGATTCTATTGAACATGTGCACATGTGTGAAATATTGTGGCGCGCGAAAGGGATCATGTCTTCTGAGTGCAAGGCAAGTCAATTTGCTACTACATTACAGGGACATGCACACATAGTTGGTACAGGAAGTTTGACCCTGATCAAACTTACATGGATTATGCAACATTAAAGGATGTGTTCTTAAAAGAGTTCTATATCCTAGAATTTGAGCAGAAGAGCATAAGCGTGCTCAAGGATATTAAACAAGGCACTACTGAGAGTGTATGTGAGTATGATGCCCATTTTAAAACACTTTTATCTAAGCTTTCTTATGATATTCATGCAAGACAACATGCACAATGGTTCGTTGGAGGATTGATTACACCATTTAGAAGGGAACTGTCACATAAAACATACACCGATCCACGCGAAGCACTGGAGGCAACTTTGTGTACTAAGGTGGTTGAGAGTATTAACACCGGCGTTAGCCCATTCTTAGATGCACAAATCACAACTATGGCAAAGCAAGTTAGAGAAACTATCGGTGAATTCAGCCCATGAGAAGCGCTCTCGGGATTTGGTGTACAAATTGTGAAGTGGAAGGCCACACTAAGGATAGTTGCCCCACAGCATCCATACGCTCATTATTTGTTAGACTACAGAGATATGTCACTTGAACCATGATGCTTAGCCATTGTCCTTTATCACAACGCATGATAAGAAAGAACGTATCCTACTTTTGTAACATTTTCTAGTCCACGACTTATGATATCGAAGATTGTAGATTGATTGGTCGTGTCCATGATGTTATAGATATTGGGGTATGATAGAATATATCGATAATTCTAAAATCAAGAATGAGCACCAGGATCGGGATCACAATCAAACGTGCTATGATAGGAATGAGGGACATTTTAAAGGAGGTCGTGGAAGAGGGTGTGGGTATCGAGGTGGATATGGAGGACAAGGTCATGGTGGAGGGAGGTGAGTTCCCTCGTGGAACGTGTTATACATGCGGATCTCCTTATCACTATAGGTGCGAATGTCCTCAGAATATCACATGTTCTTTCTGATCGGAAAGAATCATAGCTATGAGGAGTGCCCAGACTTGTACAAGCATATTAGTAAACAACATAAATAGGAGAACAAAGGCGCATGGATGGTTAGAATCCAACGCGTGGTAGAAAATCAGTGGATGCCCAAGTTAACATTAGAACCAAGGCATTAATCGTGAAGATTACCACACGAGTTAAAGCGACACGAGAAAAAGAGGCATTGTACTGAATCCTATAGTCATTAAGGAGGAGGTTTTGCATGCAAGGTACCCAAATCTTGCTCATCAGAAGGAGGTCTATCAAGAGACCATGGAGGTCCTCAAAAATCTTCAAGGTGAAATACAATGTTTGAAAGAGCAGTCAAGAAAGATAGAACATAAGAAAGAAGCAGGAAAGGTCCCATCTAATATTGATGACATCAAAGAGGTATGTAAAATGTTGTGCCAGGAGAATATTATTCCATTATTAGGAAATGGTTAAAAGGGAACACTCCGCGCAAGACCGGGAATGAACGCCGATTCTACATGCAAATCTTCCCCTAATAGTATTGACTATGACAAATAAATCACCCTGAATGTTGTTGTGGATGGTTGAATTTTGAGAAATATCTTGATTGATACAGGTGCGGAGGTCAATTTCCTTACATTAGATGCGTGGGTGAAAATGGGGAGACCCCCACTGCAGCCATCATCTAATGTGTTTTTTATGGCCAATAGGACTAAAGCCACTCCCATAGGAGTTCTAAAGGATGCATCTATAACCATACAAGGGGCCAAGTTCACTGGGGATTTTGAGGTATTAGCACTCGTGGAAGCAGATAAATTTCTAGCTTTGCTTGGGCACCCTTGGTGTTACACAAATAATGTTGATTTAAGGTTCAACAAAGGGTACATCAGTTTTGAAAACAAGGAAGAACGGGTTATAATCCCTTTAGCAGATGGAAAATCTGCACCATATGTTGAGCCTTTGAGCGAGGAGGACTTAAACAAAATTTATGTACGCATTATTCAAGACCCGGAGATCACTGAGCCATCAAAGGAAGGCATCCTTCAGTGGGAAGATGCACATTCATTAGTGATACTACGAGTCTTGCTTGTGATAATTGGGCTCACTGGTACTTATGAACTAGTAGAGGTGCGCTAAGTAAGGATCACGGTTGCACGAAAAAATGTGCTTCACTCTGTTCAATTAGGCAAATTCAAGACTCTATTATAATGGGGTGGAAGATATTCCAAAGATTTTTACAAGCCATAGAAGCACAATGGATAGACCAAGTAGAGAGAAGGAAAAATTAGCCTATACCTCAGACGTGGGACAAAGAACGCTACGGGGGTGGTTCACAGAGATAGTCTTATGGAATGGAATGAAATCAATATTTCCCTATCTACCCGGTTTTTCAGGGGCAATGCACCTACTCAAATATGCACTTATCATGGTAATCAACCTATTCAACACCACATCCAACAGTGTGAGAGACTCTGGACCGAGGGACAGAAGCATTACCACCTTCACTCTGGGTGCATAAGATGTATTCCACTCTACAAGGATGTGCACGTGCTTGGTATGTATATGCAGAGCTACATAGAGAAACTAGAAATTGACATGACTTGATTACAGGAATGGTCCAGACTTTCGACTACTTCTCTTCGAATCCTCCGGTAGAATAAACCTTGAAAAGGGTCAAGCACTTCACTATGGGAGATAGTGCAAAGGTGGAAGAGCTCATTCAGGAATTATTTGGTCAGGAAGAGTCAGGGGCACGTTTTGAAGAAGAAGAAGAACTGGATTCTATACTACTTGAACATGCTGCTTGCCTTGAGAAAGAAAAAGGAAAGATGGTCTATATAGTGGATGACGAGGAAGATGAGAATCTGGATGTTGATCATTCACAAGGAGTGCAAGGTCTTGGACATTGCAAATAAGGACACGTGCACATATCATGAACCAATGAAGACAAAGAAAGTGAATATAGGGTCGGAAGTTGAGCCTAAGGAGGCCATCATTGGAGACTATTGGTCAGAATCGAAGTGGCAAAAATTATTGAGTTACTACGGGATTATCAAGACTTATTCCCTGGGGTATCATGAACTTAAAGGTGTGCATGAATCACTAGGGGAGATGAAGATAAAGCTTAAAGAAGGTGCGCACGCCTAGTTAGAAAGAGACCTTATAGAATGAATCCTAATTTGTGCGAAAAGGTAAAATAAGAGATTGATAAAATGTTGAAATCTGAATCATTCAACCCCGACGAGTCACGAATGGGTTAGTCCAATGGTAATCAATATCAAAAGGATGGTCATATTCGAATCTGTAGATTACAGGAGCTAAATGTTGCATGTGTAATAGACCCTTTCTACGCCATTCACCGAGGAAATATTGGAAGGAGTGGCAGGCGTGAAATATATTCATTTACGAGATGGGTTTTCGGGTATCATCAAAGTTAGGATAGCCAAGAGGATCAGAAAAGACAACTTTTACTATGGAATGGGGAAGCTTTTCCTATATTGTGATGCCCTTTGATTGAAAAATGGGTCTCTTATATTTTCACGGATAGTTGTTCGCATTCAAAAATTTTATTCACTTCTTATCGCAGGTATATTTAGATGATTGGAAAATATATGGGCTTATTAAAGATCATCATGACAATCATGCTTAATGTTTGAATGATGCGATAATTGAGTATATCTTTAAATATCAAGAAGTGCATATTTTCTACGCCATTTGGGATATTGTTAGGACACATAATCTGCAAGGAAGGTTTGTTGGTTGAGCCACTAAGATTACGGTCATTATAGGCCTGGACGCCTACCACCAGAGTGAGGTGCACAGCGGTTTTTTGGGTCACACTAGGTATTATAGAAAATTCATAAAAGGGTACACCAAAGTTGCGGCACCTTTGGAGGAGTTAAAAAGGAAAAGGAACATTCTACTTTGGGGAGAACTACATCAACGTGCATTTGAGACATTGAAAGAGAAACTTACTACCACACCTATCATGTGTTTTCCTTCATGGGACATACCATTTCATGTACATGTCGACACCTCTAGCATGGCCATTGACACGATGTTGGCTTAGCTGAGAGGGTATTGTAGATCATCCTATTTGCTTTTCTAGTAGAAAGATGACTCCTGCTGAATAAAATTATACAACTACAGAGCGTGAAGCTTTGTCAATGATCTATGCACTACACAAGTTTAGACAATATCTACTAGCTACACCATTTGTATTTTATACATATCACATGGCATTAAAGTATTTGGTAAACAAACTCATCTTATAGGGGCACATATGCAGATGGGTACTCTTATTTCAAGAATTTGATTTCACAGTCATGGTAAAACCAGAAAAAGTAATTCTAGACTAGACCATTGTCTAGAATCCATTCAGAGAAGAAGCACAGCAATTTAAGAGACCATGCCGAGATGCACATTTATATAGGTTACAATGCACGCCATCGTAAACTAGAAGACATTGTTGTCTTTCTACGGACTGGTATGGAACCGAAGGAATGAAATATTTGGAAAAGAAACAACTTGCTATACACGACACCTTTTATGTTGATCAACGTTGACCTATACAAGTTAGGCAAAGATGAAATGTCATGTGTCGTTGTGTACTAGAGCATGAGCACACAAATATAATGGAGGAATCTCATGGTGGTATTATAGGTGGCCACTATGCAAGTGATGCTACTGCACAAGATCCTACTTGTTGGATTATGGTGGGAGACCTTGTATAAAGATTGTAAGGCGTATTGCAAGGCATGTGATAATTGTCAACGTCTAGGAAAACCAGGAAAAGAGATGAGATGCCTTTATGACCTATTCCTAGTGCATAACCATTTGAGAAATGGGAAATCAAATTTGTAGGGCCTATTTCACCAGTTACACATAGGACTGGATCACGCTATATCATTACTTGCACTAATTATCTCACATGGTGGGTAGAAGCAACACCTATGAAGGATTATACAACAACCACATCAACCAGGTTTCTATGGGAAAATGTTCTTACAAGGTATGGATGTCCTTTGAGTTTAACAAGTGATAGGGGCACACATTTTTGAATGAGACAATAAGGATTTTATTAGATGAGTTTATGGTTGCACACCATAAGACTACACCTTACCATCCTCAAGCAAATGGAACTGCGAGGCTTTCAATAAGATTTTGAGCCATACATTGACAAAAATTTGTGATGTTGGAAGAAAGGATTGGGATGAAAAAGTCTCATTGTACTTTGGGTGTATAGGACAACTTATAAAAAATTGAACAAAGCCACACCATTTCGAGTTAATGTTTGCATCAAGTCATTCTTCCTCTAGAATTCATGTTACCTTCTTTGCGTATTACGTGCATGAGGACTAGCTTATGAGCAAGCCTTAGAAGAATGGATTGAAAAGTTGATCCAACTAGATGAATGACGAGCACAATAACACGGAGTCGAGAAGAAAGAAAAGCCCAAGAAGAAAGCATGGCATGATAGACACATCAGGGATAAGAAGTTTGAGATTGGACAAATGGTACTTCTTTATGACTCTAAGTTCTTGCACCATCCAGGCAAAAACTCAAGGTACATTGGTTGGGGCCGTATGTTATCACTTACATCCTTGAAACAAGTGCTTGTCAGTTAGAAGCGCTTGATGGAACACGACTACCCGATTACTTTAACGGGAGTAAGTTGAAGCCATACTATAAATAAGTCTTCTTGGTGTTTGTAATAAGGTAGTGTTACCATATAGATTAGGTTTTCCATTACATATTTCCTTAATGTATTTCCTTCCTTGTCGATATGCTTGTCAATTTAGTTTATGTTTTTGTGTAATAAGAGCACTTGCGCGCATGAAGCTAATTACTCTTTGAAGCATTTTTATGCAGAGGACTGCATATACTTTTAGTATGGGGTGGTTATTGATATCTAGGTACAAGATTGTTGGAATTGGAAGATGAAAGGGATAAGATTCTACATGTGCTATTCAAGTCAAAAGATTGCTTCTAAAAATGACCAAGGTGGAGATGAATGAAGGGACGATAAAACATGAGGTAAGAGGAGGCCATGGAACTACCAAAGGTGGAAGGTGCAAAGAAGAGGTACTCGGGTGAAGGGAAGCGCATCAAGAGAAGTCTAAAACCAAAGGGTAGGAAGGCACGCTTATAAGGTTATAGATGGGGCACAAGGATTTACCACGTAAAGAACAAAATTGGTCAATTAATGAGAGGACACTTGGTAGGTGAAGGAGAAATAAATGCATCAAAAATTTGAAAATCTATATAAGGATGGGATGCGAACTTCATTTTTACCATTATGATTAAGAGAATTTACAAGGAGCTAAGTACGAAGAGCCGAGTGATCGAATTGAGGTGTGAAGAGTGTGAAACCGGTTGTGATGAAGAGATCGGTGTGCAGAAAAAAAGCTTGTGTCCCCCGATGAAGGGTTTGAGCGAAGTGAGAGAGAGAGTGAGTGCACAAGTTTCCACCTAGGGCACGATTGAATCAAGCTAGGGTTTGATTCATACATTGCGAAATAAAAAGGTGAATAATTTCAGAGGATTGTAAGGTAGAAATGGCACCAAAGAAGGCAGTTTCAGAGCAGGGTGAAGGGAAAGAAGAAGGTGGTCGTAAGAAGAGGAAACGACCCTTGAAAGTAATTTTTGTGAAATGCAATGTCCATAGGGGGTCATAGTAGGCCAGTGGGATTCTCACATCCAGATAAGAAAGGTGTGTGAGTACAACTACCACCATAGAGAACAAGAAAGAGCTGGATGCATTACTAAATAACAGAAAAATAAGCACACATGATGGAAGACATGTCGGTATACGAGACGCTTGGTGAGAAGCTCTTGAAGAAGATTGGAGTTTACCAACTTTACGAGCTCCCTTAATTAAGGAAATATGATCCCTTATACCAAAGGGCTTATGAGCAGGGGTACACGAAGACTTTTTCTACTTTTTAGGATGTAGAGTAAGACTTTCACCATGCTCATCTCTATGGTAATAGGGTTGAAGGGAACATGAGAAGATTTGAGGAGTGATTTAACAGACAAGGCCGCAATCCTCGGAGACCAAAAGGATTTGGGATACACTAAAGGTCCACACGACATGGACATCGATAAGTCAAAGAAGTATCCAGGTTGTGCAAGTAGTTGCGCACACCTTGTTACCAAACTGAATGACCAAGAGCGGTGGTCACAAGTGAACACTATGTGGTTGCACGTTGCAAGGAAGATGGACAAAGGGGTGGTGTACACCATTTCTAACTACATTACGGAAACCATCATCGAAGAAGTGTGCTCGGGAGGAAAGATCATTTTGGAGCTGTTCTGTTGACCTTGTGTTCATGGAGATCGGGGTACCTGATGGATAGAAAGAAAAGATATGGGAGTATCCCATGGAGCAAAAGTCACCGACGAGTGATTTAGAAAGTACCTATGTGGAGGATCGATGACCGAACCAGTCAAGAAAATGGCTGAGAAGTGGTATGATAGACTTCGTGTGGCATTTGAGGAGGAATGACACATACCTAAGGAACTACCTTTGGTGGTTGGAAAGGCGTAGTAATTCATTATATATCAACACTTCGCGCATCACGCGGTTCACTATGAGAGATGGTGCACAGAGCCCTTAGTTTAAGTTGCCTTATGCCTTTACAACAAGGTACTTTCAAGCATCGATTTACATATTTACAGATGTAAGAGATTGACATTCAACACCGAAAAGGTAGATTGTGACTACCACACGCTGAGGAAAAAGTATGTATACCCGAGGCGAAAGTGCATATATTGAAAGACTCATTTCAGATGTGTTGAGCATAAAGCCAAGTTTGGTCATTGGGATGTTGTCAGGCAACACTTGTGTACCTCTAATTGAAGCCCAAGCTAGAGAATAACAAGTACGTGGAGAATGAGTTCACGCTCCTAGGGCCGCCAAAAGGAAAACATACCATGGAGAACATTCCAACACCAAAGCCCACGGAAACAATTGAAGTAGAAGATGACGAGGATGAGCGTGAGGATAGTGGTGGTCTGGAACATAAGAGAAGGTAGCCATCAGATAAAAGAGAGAGCCGTAGACACGTGGCTATGCCAACTCAAGGGAAAGAGGAGGAGGATACAAAAGTAGTGTAGGGAGAGCACCAATTCATAGGAAAGTATTCAAACAAACAAGGACTCAAGGTGTTACCCCCCAATCGGTTAGAAGATCACCTCGCCTCTCTCCATAGAAGGAGACCACTAAGAAAAGGAGAAGAAAGTTGAAGTTGGGTGAAGAGGTAGAGGAATCTAAGGAGAGCACGTCGACATCTCCTACCCCACGAGAGCGGAAGAAGAGCCACAAAAAGGAGAAAAAGATGAATAAATGAAGGATGGAGAAGAAGGAGAGAAGGAGGCATCAGAAGCCACACATGAGACTACTCAGGATACATCAGACCAACCTCCTAATCTTGGAGCTCCAGTTCCTAAGGGGCCTAGAACCAAGAGAATGAGTGGAGAACACAAAGTGCACCGATAATGGGCTACGCTAAAGACACATGAAAATCATCCGCGCCTGCTTTCCAGAGCACTATGATGCAAAAAAAGAGTTATATGGTTGGAATTGATGGATAAGAAGACATGGCAACCGTGTGCACTAGGAAGTAACTCTCATGGTCGATGCACACACATATGGATGAGCCAGATTTTGATGTGTGTGAGGAGTCATGCGTGTCAAGGTGGTTAAAGAAAACACCTCAAGCTAGACACATAATAGTCAAGCCTACTGTTATGTCCGATGAGCAGGTAAGCAATGCGTTGGTAAAGGTTTCCATGAAAAGTTACACATAGAAACATGGAAAAATCCAAACCATCGTAGAGCGTTATGAGAGGAAATCAAGGAAAAAGATACAAAATAGCGCGCCTGACACAAGAAAAGGACTTGGAATAGAAAAATAATAATGCATTCATCACCATGGCAGAGGCCATTGGAGATCATGTGTTGAAAGTGCACCCACATCTGGAGTCTAAGGTACCAGAGAAATTCCCCTCGGAAATGCACTATGTCAAAACTTTGGTAGATTTGGTACTAGAAGATGACACCATAAGAATGCCGACACCAAAGAATCCTAAGCAAGAGGTGGAAAGAGAAAAGGTTGCAGTGATCAGAAAGATCACATCTTATGAAGGACTACTGCAAGTGCTGCAAGAAGAACTAAAGAAGGCGGATCAAGCCTTGAACATATGTACACTCCAAGAGGCGTTAATTAAAATAAAAACCTTGGAGGAGGACAATGAGGTCATGAAGGTGATGAAGGATGATACATTGGGCCACGTAGAAAGGTTAACACTTGTAAAATGAAGTGCGAGGCCCTTACAATAAAGACAAGAACCACACAAGGAGCGATTGGATGAGCTTGGGAAACTCATCGCACAAAAGATGGATGTGTTGGAGGGAAGGATGACTGCAATGTCCAACATTGTGTTGGTCTTGCAGAATGAGAAGGGTGAGATTACATAGGATGAACTAGAGTCCATTACTGTGGACATTCCAGAAAAAGCAGAGGAAGTGCTCACTGAGTGGCAGACCTTGGAGGCCAAAATAAAAGAGGAGTATCCCGAGTTAATCCTCCAGGTTGAAGTAGATGAAGCTACAGAATAAATAATATTCTTTATTTATAAATATTCTTTTATTCTTTTCATTTACATTATTTGATTCACTTTGGAGATAACCATTTCCGGGGTGGCAATGAAATTAGTGTGGGGTAATGTTGAGTAGTTAATACTTCACAGAAGGCACACAAGAAGTCCACGTGGGAAAATAGGGCATGTTCAAAGGTGCGATGGGATAAGGATGACACGCGCACATAGGGTAAGTTCATATTTTAGGACTTAGCCATTTCCACACCTGAGGATCTATTTCTGGAGATGGCGTGCAAAGCACACAAATGAGGCGGAGACTTGTGTGCCACACATTAGCTATTTTTGGAGGATCAGCTACAAAGCATCTTGCATGGATGCGGACTAAGAATAGGATTATCACTATAGTTAACTGACATAAGTCTATTGTTAGCACACTTACATGTGTGGCTATGTTTGTAAACAACACGTGGCTAATAATAGCATGCGACCTATTTTGGGAATGGATAAGTGGTGAAGGGCAAGTCCCCACCCTTACAGTATAGATATACAAAGATACGTGTATATAGGAGGATATAGGGTGATACATAAATCTATGTATGTATGCAAAACTGGATTATTGTGCGCATGGGAATGGAACACCATTACTGTAAGAAGCTTCTATGTAATTGTCATGTTTAATATATGGAGGGTATTGACTGAATCTAAGTGTTAATCCTGTGTGTAATTGGATCTTGAATGTTCTTAATTTCCATCATGCTTATTGTTTAAATTTGTTCTCCTTAGATCTAGATCGGTCATACGCTATATAATGAGATATATAAATATGGGTTGGTATGTGTTAAGTCTTCATCATGCTAACATCCTACAACAACAACCATAAAGAGGGGCATGGTACCTTGCGCGCTTTGGGTGAGCGTTCAACCTAGGCTGAGTGATGTGCTAGTGCATTTGGGGATCTTGTTAGTAAATTCTAGGCTGCATCCTCAATATAATGTCTTCCACACCTCTTGTATTTTTTTACCCCTGTAAGCTTCCCAAGTAAGTTTCTTATGAAATCCAACCCAAGATACTTGTATTCTTCTATCATTTCTAAGTGGGCTTTCTTTGATAGGAATTTTCTTTGTTTTTTTTCTTCATAGAAAAGATCATGCCTTTCATTTTATGGATATTCACTTGCACCCCAAGCTCTTGACAAAAAGAATTTGAGGGCCTTCAAGTGTTCTCTCAAACTATGTGTTGTCTTTTCGCAATCAAGATGATCATTTGCATATGGGTTTTAACCATAATTCATAATTGGTTTTAAATCAGCCTAAAGTTTAAAATAAAAGTGCAGTAAAAAATGTATCAATAAGCTTTTGAAGTATTTTAATATATAAAAACCAGCCATCATTCTATTACCAATTATATTCACACACACACACATAGATTGATAGTTAAATGATTTTGACCGAGCTATGAATTGGGGGTTCTTGGGGTCTGTGCGCCGGAAAAGCGGCAGAGAATCTACAAGTAACTCTTCTCGTACCCGACCTCTCGAGGTCGTGCCGAGACAACCGGTGGGGGTAGAATATGGGTGGGATGCTGAACAAACTAGTTAGGCGGTCTAATGTCTTCGACACGCACTAGTGGAATTTGCGAATCTAAGGCAAAGAAGGCCCTTCTAACTTGGACTGGTGTGATAGATCGATCGGCAAGGATGACTGCTCGAAGGCTCCAATCAATATCGAGCTCTGGCGTGATTCGATCTATGGGTTGTGGAATACGTGGAAAATGACCTAGGATAGTTTCGTGTATGTCTCCAGATAAGGTCATATAGTGGATGATGAATATAATTGACTCTACGGATGATTTTCTCGCCTAGTCCAATTCTCTAGCTTTGTTAGCCTATATCTAGTAAGGACAGTTGTTCGATGATGATGGGTGGAAGTGGAGTGGATGAAATACTAGTGTGCGTAGGCCGGTGTCTATATCCGATTGACTTGTGGACTCGTTGGGTCATGGATCTGTGGATCGTAACCATAGACTCTTGGTTGTTGCGGTCCTGTTATGGTCATGCGCGAAATCAAGTTCTAATCCCTAGTATCCAGTAATCATATGCTTTCTCAGCTTCTATGTTTAGAACCAACAACTGCGTGATCTTCTCAAAATATCTCACAGGCATTCGTGCAACCTGGATCCTTAGACTGGTATCTATATCTGTGAGAGTATCTCCTGCACCTGGCTGTGGGACCAAAGGATCACAACCAAAGGTTTGTTCTCTTTTGAACCCTTCTACAGTCATGTGAGTGTTTACCTAGGGCAATCTGTAATTTGGTTGGTTTGACCAAAACGTGTGTGCTTGGTCGTCCTCTATGTTTAACCCTCTCAACTGAGAACTGATCAGTTGTAAATGCATTGTTGTCTAATATTTGTATTATGAGATTTTGGTCTATGTCAACTATTGCTGTAACGAGATTTGGTTGAGGCACGATTGGCTCAAATATATATTCTCTGGGCTCCTGAGGTCCCGTGATTTTCATACGAAACAAAATGCAAATCTAATCAGTAATTTAAGCAAATTCTAACTACGTGAAATAAATCTAACATATATAACTTTTATTCTTCTAAGAAATCTTTTAACAATTTTAAGGAAAGCAAACTATTTTAAACATATCTAGGAATAATAAACAATATTTTAAAACAGACAAGATAACCGAGTATAGTTATTTGCCTGTGCGATTTGTAGAATTATTCTAAATAGCTCATCTAATCTATCTGCAAGATTCTCGATCCTACCTCAGAAGTGAGGAGTGAATCATAGTTTCTCAGAAACTATCAATCCTCACAGCTTCCCTGGCAATATCGAGAATAGAATTCACTGAAATGAAGCAATTATCTACTCTATTTGATATGATTCTAACTAGAACTTTGAAAGTTAAAACCTGGATTCCGCAAAACAGTGGCGAATCCGATGGTGTGTGTGATCTTGTCCCCTCAGTATGATCTCCTCGTTCTTTCGTGTTCACGTGGATCCAGAAAAGCGTGTAATGCTAGCACCGATAAGAGTAGATTTTAGGACAAGGACACTTTCGAATGCGGACCAAAATGCGAGTAGGAGAGGGACAACGCAAGAGTACAGAGCTTGGCTTATGCGATTCCTAGCGGGATTTTCTGCGAGTCATGCAACATGAAGCGACCGTAACTCATAATCTATCTTATTCAAAGAGCAAAACCTCTGCAACTTTAATGGCTTCCTAGGCTATTCCATTCCAATGGATTGGATAAAATAACAACAACTTTTTGCACAAGCCGGATATGTGGCTTACCAACAGCCTAAATAAAGCTAACCAAGCATATAATGGACTGAACTAAGAACTCTAAGCAACAATAAAATTAAATCTACAGCAAAGAGAAATTCGAGAGGCAAGCTTCAAGGCTAATTGGATGAAATGACAACACTGCCTGCACAAGATGGGTATGTGGCTTACCAACAGCTGAGCAATCTAACTAAAGATGCAAGTGAATTCAAGCTATGGCTTCTAAACAAGATAACAAGCTAAAAATACTAAAATGAGGAGAGCAAAGATCATTCTTCCAAATCCAGCCAAACTTCAGACCATTTGCTTATGCACAAACCATGCATTTATAGGAATTCAATCACCCAAAAATCAAAACCAAATGGAACTCCTAAACAATAAACAAAGGAAAAACACTATTCCAGGGGACCAAAAACATAAATGCATGCCCAAGTCGGCAAAGAAAGCTGGTGAATCGTGATATTTCACGCGAGTCGCATCAAAAGAATGTTCTGAAAACGCGCACAGACCGGGACCGCAGCGAGTAGGCGGGCGGTTACCTGGGACCGCCGCCCTGCAGGGCAGCGGTTTCGTCACTGAAGATCAAGAGGCCAAGGAAAGAAGGAAAAAGGGGAAAACAAAGGGCACGGGGGCTAAGCGGGGCATGCGGGATGTTAACGCATACTCTGAGGGCTTTTTCGGATCCCGAACACCTTGCGAGAGAGTCAGTATCATCATTGGGGAACTTATTACTGCTATTGCAAAGACAATACCTTACAATTTTGGGTACGTACATATTGCCCCCTCGGAGAAGCGTTTTAGCCATGAAGAGGCATAAAATGGTGGGTCCAAGTATGGCAGTCCCGAAATGGGGAGTTAGAAGCTATACCTTACTCGTCCGTGTGTTGAAACGACGCCATCCGAAATTCCCGCTATCTGCAAAATGAAAAGAGAACTCAAGTGCAGATAGATACAAAACTTGAAAAATAAACGCTAAATTAATAGGGAATGAGAACGTACCATTCGTGCGGGGATAGGAACTTACCTCCATCAGCGCTCCAAACCTGCGAAAAAGTCTTTTAAAATGAAATAGGGTGCTATATATATGAAAGTGGGCCCATTTTCCTATTCATTTGCGCGCGTTGATTTGATTGATTTTGAGCTCTGGGACCCACGGTGACGGTTTCATGCGTGAGTAGAGTCAAAACGTCCGCAGCGAGATTGTGATCATGCCTCCACGTGCGGAACACCGCCCTGCTAGATCACAGGTTGGTTTTCTTCAATTTTGCATTTTTCCCCCTTTAAATTTGAAATGTTAAATTTGTCGTAATGGGGGGGTTATTTTTGAAAATGTTAGGTTCAAAAGGTCCACCTAGGGGGGGCGCCTACTGGGTAGGCTCCATTTTTAGTTTAAATGGTCTTTTTTTACTCATTTTGGGCTTTTTGGGGTTAGCAACCCGCGTGGGTTTTCGGACATGACCGCCGCCTGGCCGGGCGGCGGCACATGACCGCCGCCCTTAAGGCGGCGGTTACAAAACCGCCTCCCTGCTCGGGGCGGTTCTGACCAGAATGCAAAAGAACTTAATTTTGAGATTGCACTTGTATTTTCTTGCATTTCTATACGTTTTTATGACCTGCTTGTATTGTTCGGGATACTAACTTGCTCTTTTTGTGTGTTTTTTTGGGTGTATGCGGGCGAGGGAGGAATACATCGATGGAGCCGAGAGAGAGAGAGTGTGACCGGCGTCGGGTACTGGATGCCCTCTCACCGCATTTCCAGGACAACCTATGTAGGGCCGGTATCTGCACATATCGCGCGCTCCACATGTCACACCATCTAGTCACATCCTTTGTGACTTATTTTCATATTGGGACGCAGATCGGAACACTTTCCGACCGCCAGGGGTCCGCGGTGAGTGGACTATCACGTTGGAGGATGTCTACCGTATTTGGGGTCCCGATCATCCCCAGGAGACTCACATTAGAGACGGCAGCTCACGGGCATCGCACAAGGGGCGGGTTACATGGGAGATGCAAACATCTCCACTGGTCGAAGAAGGGAGTGAGAGTTCGATCCATCCCTTCTTTGCTATCCCCATATTTCGACAGCCATCATGGGGATCCTTGCCTCGAGATCGATCGGGGACAAGGGAGTAGACACTTTGTTATACCGCTGCTTTGGTCCCCCATCATCATCACATTTATAGAGGGGCATGGCCGGATATACACCTGGGTGTAGACATTGACTCCGATTCCACCTACCATGATTTATATAGGGTGGTCCGCCATGATAGCGATCCCGATTGAGCCACCCAACTCTAGTCATGAGTTGGGGCCGGTGTATGAGCATTTTATTCCTCTAGTCTCGAGGCGTAGAGGTGGCGGTGGGATCTTGGGGGCTATGAGGGCAGCCGATGATGTCGGGCGATATGTTGCCCACTCGTAGAGCACCCCTCACTCCCTTACTTCCCTTACAGCATGGAGGAGACACCGCATCCATCTTATGGAGGCATATGATCCAGTAAGTTAGACTTTCTTCCTTGATCTCATGCTTACCATTTAGGATTTGTTTTATCTCTGGGGGACGGGTGGTGTTTTTACACTTTGTATAGTTCCCTCTTGCTTGGTTTCTAATTCGTTTTTCTCCCATATTTGCAGCAGATGCTTCCCCAGTGGCGGATGATCATCCGCGAGGCTGCAGGGGGCTGCCTGAGGCCGATGATCCCCATGGATAGGACCCGTGGAGCTATCCATAGATGCCGGGAGCCCTCGGGCCAAGAGGCGGCAGGGCATATCCGAGGTCTTTTCTCCCGTTTGGCACGTGGCCGAAGATGGTGTCGACCTACTCACGTGTAGAGGATGGCGGGCTATAGAGGACAGGCCGAGCGCCTTATGAGGAGCCACTCTCGTGGTGAGACCGGCCTACTCACGGGACCCCGAGCCCTCCGTTCATTCGAGCGTCGGCGAGGAGTCCTGGCGAGGCGCGCACACTTCTGAGGGCGCGTAGGGGATGAGAGATCCACTTGGCTCCTATGTATTTTGTACTATAGATTTTTTTTGTATATCACGAGAGGGCCTTTTGCAGCGCTTTTGACCATGCCTAGTCTCATGATGGCATTGTATATAAACATTGATTATTTATATATATGCATTCGTTTTGGATCAAAAGCATGTCACCCATGTTTTCCCTTTCTGTTTCCAGCTTCTTCTCATGTATATTACGATGTATGGTTTATATCTTCTAGAATGTATGCAGTGGTTATCAAATGATGCAAATGTTTGCTTTCTTTTTGTGTTTCAAATGATGATTTAGATTTGCTATCTCTCCTCAGTTTGATACATGATATTGTAGATATATTGTGATCTTGAATCTTAGCTTCGTGAGCAATTTGGATACCTCATCCGTTTTGGCAAAGTGATGAAAATAATCCCATGATGAATGCAGACCCGTGCCCCAGCTAACTCCACGCAAGCTAGTAAGATGCGAGGGCTTATCACCAAGCGTCTTCGCTCCCGAAGGCGCAAGTTATGAAATGGTGAAATGATAGTGATGAAAGGCAGAGACAAAGCTTATGGGAACCAAATTGCTACAAGCTACCTATGAGGACCACTTTTGGATGTGAGACTTGCTTTGCTTTATCCTGACCCTAAGCCCTCCATTCATTCGTAGATGGCCACATAGTAGACAAAATCTGGGCGCGCACTTCTTTTGGGATCGCGTAGGGGTTGAACATCATTCTTCATTTTTTGACTCAAGATTTAATTTTTGTTTATGACTTTTTAACATTTGCTTTGTCGAGAGGACCCCCTACACTTGCCCCATTACTACTAGTAAGAAGCGTGGGTTATAAACATTGATTATTTATATATATGGCGTTTTGGATCAAAAGTAACCCATTTTTCCATCCTTTCCCAACCCCTACGTCATATTACGATGTATGGTTTATCATGCCTTCTAGAATGTATGGTGGAAAATAAATGTGCAAAAATAAAATTTTCTTTAATCACTTTTGTTGTTTCATTTGATAAAATGTCGTAGATATATTGTGATCTTGAATCTTATATGGGAGCAATGTGATACCTCATGTTTGTTTCAAAGTGATGAAAATAACCAAGACACCTGATCCTAAGAAGAAATCAAAGCCTAAACCACGCAACTAGTAAGATCTTGGGCTTATCACCAAGACTTTGTCATGTCGATTTTATTATGATGAAATGATTCCGAGATGATGAAAGACATACAAAGATGGAGAACCATGAAGCTAAAGAACTTTATGCCAAAAACATCATAGTTTGTAATGAATTGCTTTGAGAATAGATTCCTGATCACAATTTAGTATGGCCACAAGTGAGACAAAATGATTTTTTCTATAGGATTTTAACTCTCTTGGGATAGTTATATAAACATCGATTCATTCATTTTTGACTCAAGTTTGAGGTTTGTTTATGACTTTTTAACATTTGCTTTGTCGAGGACCCCTCACCTTGCCCCATGTACTAAGAGTAAGCACCATTTCCATAGTCACTTCATGGGCAAGGCAATGGGCCCAACCATTTGGGCATTTCCATCCTTTCCCCAACCCTATCGATCCTACTAGTAAGAGTCTTAAGCTCATCACCTTCGGTATGGGGCATAAATGTGTAATAATAAAATTTTCTTGTTTAATCACTTTTCGGTCGGCATAAGACTCTATTTGAGTAAAATGTCTAATGCTTAGTTTCATCTAGGCTTTATATATGGGAAAGATGTGACACCATGAAGCTTCTAAGCATACCATCCGTAATCCCTATCCTAGTGAAATCAAAGCGAGAACAAACTTCGATCTTGGTATGGTTAACAAGTTAGGACTTTGTCATGTCCGAAATACCATTTGATAAAGGATTCTCTGATTGGTGTTCTTATTGAGATGGAGAGGTATGATTAGAATAACTTTATGCCAATCTCGCTTTGTTTCACACGTTTTAATGAAATGGCTTTGAGAATAGATTCCTTGCTCACAATTTATGTAAGATAACAAGTGGACAAAATGATCTTAATGGCTTATTTTAAATTTATGCATAGTTCAGAAGTCTTCATTCTTATAAGTTCCATTATCGCTTATGCGTATAATGATTGAGGTGCGGTGGAAATCCGTTCACCAAAATGATTTTTAAAATGAACTTTACATCACAAAACTTCATGACATGGTATAAGAGGCATGGCCTCCACCATTTGGTAAAATATTCAAGTAGCCGTGATTATAAAATTATGGCCGTCTGTAGATGAGGGAGAAAATTTCCCTATTAAGTCCGTAGACCCCATGTAGAAAAGGGCCATGGAGTTGCGATTGGTCAGAGAGCTTGTGTTGGCATGTGATCTCGTGGGAGAATTCTTGGCACTTATGACACTGTGTGCAAACTCTATCGCGTCATGTTCTAGAGTGGGCCAGAAATAGCCCATTCGATGTATTTTTCGAGCGGTGGCATGGCCACCGAAGTGGCCTCCACATATACCACTGTGGGATTCATGGAGAATCCTCTTGGACTCTTCTGTGTCAACACACCTTAAGAGCATTCCATCGAATGCTTTTCGATAGAGCACCTGCTCTATAATGACATATTTAGCTACGATTATGCGTAACCACCTTCTTTGTTGTGGTGTAACTGCCTCCGGGTACGTATGGTCTACGATATAATTAATGATATCAGTGTACCAAGGACACTCAGAGATAGCGGGTCGAGTTTCGATGTAGTATACGCATTCATCTGGAAAGTCTAAATCTACTAAATCGCCTCCGTCTAATGGGTTGTCAGCTAACCAATCCGCGATGATTTGTCCTTTAACCGACTTTTGATTTACAAATGTTAATTCGAACTCTCCCATTAAGGTTATAAAACGTCCAGCCTTTTTAGACAAGGACCCTTGTGTGAGAAAAGTCCATAAATGGTCCGTTTTTACCATGACCTTCGTTTCTTGATTCAGCATATAATGTCTTAGGCGTTTAGTAGCAAAGACTATGGCAAGGCATTCTCGTTACGCTTTGTATATAGCGTGTTTCATAGTCGAGCAACGTTCGGCTAATGAAATAAATCGCACGTTCTCTCTTGTTATCGTCTTCTTGGGCCAACATACAGCAACGAGAGACATTGGTAGCTCGTGAATATAGAATTAACAAAGCGATCTAGCTTAGGTGGCATTAGCGTAGGTGGCGATAAAAGGAAACGCTTAACTACATCAAAAGCTTCATTGCATCTTCATCCAATCAAGGCTATAGTCTTTCTTGAGTAAATTGTTGATTGGATGAATGGCGAAGCTTAAGTCCGGGATAAATCTCCGGATTGCACCCAGCTTTCCGAGAAATGATCTGATTCCAGATTCACTCGAAGGTGGGACCATTTCGAGGACAACCCGAATTTTGGTTAGATCAACATCAATTCCTCGTGACGATATGATGTAACCTAGGAGCTTTCCTCCTGTTACACCAAAGACGCATTTCTCTGGATTTAGTGTGACTCCATATTCTATTAGACGTGAAAGAATGACGCGAGTACTTCGGGATGGTCACAACGCTTCTTGGCTTTAGCCAACAAGTCATCTACATAAGATTCCATGATTTTATGAATTAGATCGTGAAATATGTATGTCATGGCCCGCTGGTACGTAGCACCGGCGTTCTTGAGACCGAATGGCATAACAGCGTAGCAATAGGTTCCCCAAGGAGTTATAAACGTGGTTTTAGCTTGATCTTGCTCGGATATTCTGATTTGATTGTATCCCGAGAATCCATCCATGAGAGACAAGAGTTCAAAACCAGCTGTTGCATCAACAATAACATCTATGGATGGTAATGGGAAGTCGTCCTTAGGACACGCTTTGTTGATATCTCAAAAATCTATGCAGATGCGTATCCTTCCATTATTCTTTAGAATGGGAACGATGTTAGATACCCATTGGGAGTAGTCAACTGGCTTGATGAATCCTACCTGAAGGAGTTTTATTACCTCCTCTTTTACCATGAGAGCTACTTTGGGCTTCATGGGTCTTGATTTTTGTTTAATTGGCTTTGCATCCGATCTAGTGACGAGGTTGTGCACCGCAATGTGGGGTGCGACTCCTGTCATCTCCTTGTAATTAAATGCAAACGCCTTTTGATGTTCTTTGAGAATCTGAGTATGTATTTCCACTTCTTCTGGGGTTAATGAAGAGCCTAGTTTCAATATTCTTAGTTCATCTTTTGTCCCGATGTTGACATCGATTGTTTCTTCGATCAAAGAGGCGTTGCCCTCTTCGAACTCAAGTGGTGCTGGAGGTAAATCTAAATCATCCCCATTTTCTACTACGTATATGCTAGGCTCCATTTGTGAGGGAAGATCCGTTACGGGATTTCCGAAGTAGGAAGACGAATGTGGAATCAAGGATAAATCTAGCATGTGATAGGAGAGATGTAGTGCCGCATAGGCATTTAAGTAATCCAAAGTAGCAGCATCACTATCAACATGGTCTAGGATGGTAGATTCACTTCCGCTTGAAAGAGGATTTGTCATTGTTTTTATCAATGGTTCATCACGAATGGATACCGTGAACTGGGTATCTTCTAACTCATTGCTTGGAGTAAAACGTGATGCTGAGGTTGCTATTGAATCGGCGAGAAGATTTTTCTCTCACGGGATTGCTTCAATGGATATGAAGTTGAACGCCTTGCTTAAATCTAATACAGCGTTTTTGTAGAGTTGCAAATGTTCGGCTTTAGTTTCATATACTTCAGAAACTTGATTTGTCACTAATTGCGAGTCTCCCAGGACTCTGATGTTATCAATACCAATTCTTTTGGCTAAGGTAAGGCCAAGGAGGAGGGCTTCGTACTCAATGCCACGTTGTTTGTGCATTCAAAGTTTAATTTAAAAGCGAATGGGAGGACTTTCTCCTCGGGCGAAGTAAGAATTATACCTGCCCCCGCTCCATAACGACATTTAGCTCCATCGAAATGGAGAGTCCAATACTTAGCCGGGAGTATAGATGTTGGGGCATCTGCTGCGTTTATGCACTCTACTTCTACCATACAAAGGTCCTATCTCTTGAAAGGAACCAACACCTAGGAAAATCCTATGCCTATCGAATCAAATGGTAAGAACATTGGTGAATCTTGTTCTATCAACTCAACGATTTTCACAGTAGTCCCTAATGATACTGCTTTTTAGTTTTATCTTTAGGGGTGGAATTGTTTTGGCTATCTTTGCCGTAGTTTCAAGATCCGTCGTAGGTACCAACTTTTCCTCTGGTTTTGGGTCATGGGTTTATTAAGTTGGTTTGTTGGCGCTCAAATTCTCGAGTGCACCCTGGTCTTTTCTTTAAATCAGCTAGGTGCAAATCGAAAGGTTTTGGATCGCCTTTGGCTATAAATACCTTTCCTAGATGCAAGAATCTTACTTCTTGAAATAGCGTAGAAGGGATTGCCTTCATGCGGTGTATCCATGGTCGCCGAGGATCATATTATAATTGGTTTCCGATCTATAATATAAAACTCAATCAGATTGTTTTGGGTCCTAGGGTGACCGGCGATTATAGTTCCTATCGAAGTGGCTTTAAGGCTATCATAGCCTCTCAATGTATTTCGAGTAGTGGAACAGCTTTGTTTCCCCATATCCAAGTTTTTGGAGGAAAGAGAAAGGGACTATGTTAATCGCGGCCCCATCACAACCATTGCCCGCTTTACATAGTTATTATAAACCCATACTTATAAGTGTAAGGTCGGATCACCTCGGTGTGTGATCTCAAAGATCTCGTGGGCATTTTACTTATTTCGAATATGAATTCGACATCCTTGTCCTCGGCTGCCCCGGAGGGTGGATATCAAAATCTACGTGATTTACTTGTGTTTCGTGGGAGGTGGAGTGATGTTAATTAGATGGCCTAGACCTAATGCTTCTAAAAGAGCAGCTCTGTGAGGGGGAGAGTTCTTTAGTAAGTCCAAAAATGAAATGTGTGAGAAGGTCTTTGTTAGGTCGCTAATTAAATCATAGCACCTACGGGTTTTTCTACTATTTAATGATTCTTATCTCTTTCGCAGAGGACTTGGGCTCGTTGAGAGAAATACTCTCGTGTTCTTGTTATAGCTTCGATAGGTAGTTCAAATGTCTAATTCTACCAAACCGACTATCTTGGGTCTCGGTTGAGCTCCTAACCGTGGTGCAACCGATGGATTTAATGAAGTCGAGGCTTCATGATCATTGTTTCCGTCATTGCACCTTTGTTTGTTCCAGTTGGATTCAGCCTATTGCTATCATGATTTGGGAGCGGATCGTTAAAGATCTTAAGGGGAGCATTCTGAGGGGAAACTGCCCCTGCGAGCGTATTTGGAGATGATGGGACGGGATCTCGCTAAAAAAATCAGAAGAACTGTCTTTGTTCTTCTGGCAAGCGTTGCATAAATTTATTGTAGTCACAACATGTTCTAGTATCGTGACCCCGAATTTTGTGGAAACCACAATAAGAATTGGGATTGTAATTCCTATTTTGTTGGTTAGGTGTGTATTGTGGCCTAAAATTCTGATCAAACTGTTGCCTATTAGGACTAAAATTTTGGAATTGTTGTTTCTGGTTTTGACTTTGGTTTTGATAACCAAATGAGTTTTGGCTTGGCCCTTGTATGGGATTTCACGTTGTTGTTGTTGTTGTGGATGGTTAAAATCCACTGTATTGATCGTCGGGGTAAAGTTGTTGTTTTGTTGGTTGTTTGTTTGTGACGGAGTATTAACAACATTTACCCTCTTGGGCTGGTCGGTTACCCCATCCGTTGTTACCCCACGATTTTTGTTAAGGATTTTGGGTCCTTGATTGACATTTGTGATAGTTGTAGTGTTTTGAGTGGAGGTGATTAACCTCCCGTTTGTTCCATATGTCTTACGACCACTATCTATCGCTGCTTGGTCTATTCGAAGAGCACTCTCAAGTACTTCATCGTAAGTTCTTAGTGGGAACTTCTGGACTTCTTCCTTCACCTCCTTGCTAAGAGAATGAAGGAATAAATCGCATAGTTCCATCTAATCCATGTTTGGAGCACTTGCTGAAGAATAAAGAACTGTACGCCACCTCTAGATGAAATGGGCGATGATTCGTTGTGTTCTTGTTTGATGTGCAAGAATTCCCTGATTCCTGTTCTCAACAGTTTGTTCATGTCGAAGGCTTTGATGAACTCCGACACGAGTTGTTTAAATGAATGTATGGAAGCCTCAGGTATTCTATAATACCAATCGAGAGCGATGCCTTCCAAAGTTTTGGGAAATATTTTAGCAACAACCCCATCCCAAGGGAGTAATTCTCGTATGGCTGTAGCGTAAGCTTTGATATGTGCGTTTGGATCTCCCTCACCCTTGAACTTGGGTAAATCAGGAAGAGGTCTTGGAAGCATGACGCTTCGTATGGTGAAGTCTAAGGGTTCCTTTAGATATTCTGAATAAGTCCCTATCGCATAGCTTTCGACCATTGATGGTGGTTGCTGAGGGAGTGATGGTGGGATAGGTTGTTGATACGGTGTAGCGTATGCGTTGGCAGGGGCATAAGGAGGTCCCTGCGTTTGAGCAAACATGCCGGGAGAGGAGAAAATATCTCCTTGTGGTGATTTGGAGTACATGTTTAAGTATGATGGGGTATTGTCAAGGAATGGATTGTTTGACACTAGACCGGGAGGAATAGTGTTAGAGATGATGGGCCTTGTTGGCGTTTGTTGTGGATAGTGAGGCGGCATGCCTAATGTGCCTATCCCTGTGAGGAGATCTACTTGGCCAGAGTGGTATGGAGGATTGGAACTCCCTGTTTGTATGAACGGAGAATTTTGACTTGCTTGAGCCGCCTAACCCTCTCACTTTTTCTACTAACGTTGAAATGACTTCATTTGGTGAAGTCACTTGTGTTTTGTCTAAGCGGCATTTGTTGTACACCCTGGTGTTGTATAGGCATGTGATATCCTGTCATGAACTGATCGCTATCTTGCCAAGTTTCTCCGAGAGTATTTCCTATATGCAGTGGCATAGAGGTATTTTCTTGAAAAGAGATCTCGGGTTGTATTTGTAAACCTCCTACAGGTGGGTACATACCCCGAGAATGTTGTTCACTCCTAGGATAACGTATTGACTGTCCATCATCTACGACTAGGTATGGATCTGATTGTCTACTAATTTGTGGTCTAAGTAGTATTTGAGGAGACGAACCAGATTCTCCGGTAAACGTCATATTGTTCGAGCCTGAAGGCTCTGTTTGTTGCGTTCGAGGGGGTTGATCTAACTCCTCAGCTTGAAAAGATGAACTATATCTGATTCTTGGGGTTTGTGTTGACAACTGATTAGTTGAATAGTTGTCACCCCATACTGAGAGCGAGGGTGATGATTGCCTATTCTGTTGGGCGTAGTATGCCTCAAGACCCAAGAGGGGTCTGCCATATGCATCGAATCCCGACATATTCGGGGGGTATATGAATACCCGCAGAATAATGGGAAGGAAAGAAGGTGATTTGTGAAAGAACACGTGATACTATGACTCCGAATGAGAAAGTAGGAAGTTTTACGTCAGCTTCACTAATTTCGTTTGTTTCACGTTGGGTTCACCAATTTTGTACGCGGAAAAGCGACAGGCGAGCGTGAGAATCTACAAGTAACTCTTCCGCGTACCCGACCTCTCGAGGTCATGCCGAGACAGCCGGTGGGGGTAGAATATGCGTGGGATGCAGACAAACTAGTTAGGCAGTCTAATGTCTTCGACACGCACTAGTGGAATTTGCGAATCTAAGGCAAAGAAGGCCCTTCTAACTTGGACTGGTGTGATAGATCGATCGGCAAGGATGACTGCTCGAAGGCTCCAATCAATATTGAGCTCTGGCGTGATTCGATCTATGGGTTGTGGAATACGTGGAAAATGACCTGGGATAGTTTCGTGTATGTCTCCTGATAAGGTCATATAGTGGATGATGAATATAATTGACTCTACTGGACGATTCTCTGGCCTAGTCCAAAATTCTCTAGCTTCATTAGCCGCTATATCTAATAAGGACAATTGTTCGATGATGATGGGTGGAAGTGGAGTGGACTGAAATACTAGTGTGCGTAGGCCAGTGTCTATATCTGATTGACTTGTGGACTCGTTGGGCTGTGGGATCTGTGGATCGCAACCATAGACTCTTGGTTGTTGCGGTCCTGTTATGGTCATGCGCAAAATCAAGTTCTAATCCCTAGTATCCAATAATCATATGCTTTCTCAGCTTCTATGTTTAGAACCAACAACTGCGTGATCTTCTCAAAATATCTCACAGGCGTTCGTGCAACCTGGATCCTTAGACTGGTATCTATATCTGTGAGAGTATCTCCTGCACCTGGCTGTGGGACCAAAGGATCACAACCAAAGGTTTGTTCTCTTTTGAACCCTTCTACAGTCATGTGAGTGTTTACCTAGGGCAATCTATAATTTGGTTGGTTTGACCAAAACGTGTGTGCTTGGTCGTCCTCTATGTTTAACCCTCTCAACTGAGAACTGATCAGTTGTAAATCTGTTGTTGTTCGGAATATTTGTATTCTGAGATTTTGGTCTATGTCAACTATTGCTGTAACGAGATTTGGTTGAGGTACTATTGGCTCAAATATATATTCCCTAGGCTCCTGAGGTCCCGTGATTGTCATACGAAACAAAATGCAAATCTAACTGTAACGAAGCAAATTCTAACTACGTGAAATAAATCTAACATATATAACTTTTATTCTTCTAAGAAATCTTTTAATAATTTTAAGGAAAGCAAACTATTTTAAACGTATCTAGGAATAATAAACAATATTTTAAAACAAACAAGATAACCGAGTATAGTTATTTGCCTATGCGATTTGTAGAATTATTCTAAATAGCTCATCTAATCTATCTGCAAGATTCTCGATCCTACCTCAAAAGTGAGGAGTGAATCATAGTTTCTCAGAAACTATCAATCCTCACATCTTCCCTAGCAATATCGAGAATAGAATTCACTGAAATGAAGCAATTATCTACTCTATTTGATATGATTCTAACTAGAACTTTGAAAGTTAAAACCTGGATTCCGCAGAACAGTGGCGAATCCGATGGTGTGTGTGATCTTGTCCCCTCAGTATGATCTCCTCGTTCTTTCGTGTTCACGTGGATCCAGAAAAGCGTGTAATGCTAGCACCGATGAGAGTAGATTTTAGGACAAGGACAGCTCAGAATGCAGACTGAAAATGCGAGTAGGAGAGGGACAACGCAAGAGTACAGAGCTTGGCTTATGCGATTCCTAGCGGGATTTTACTGCGAGTCATGCAACATGAAGCGACCAGAACCTATAACTATCTTATTCAAAGAGCAAAACCTGCAACTTTAATGGCTTCCTAAGCTATTCCGTTCCAATGGATTGGATAAAATAACAACACTGTTTGCACAAGCTGGATATGTGGCTTACCAACAGCTGAATAAAGCTAACCAAGCATATAATGGACTGAACTAAGAACTCTAAGCAACAATAAAATTAAATCTACAGCAAAGAGAAATTCGAGGCAAGCTTCAAGGCCGATTGATGAAATGACAAAGATCGCCCGCACAAGATGGGTATGTGGCTTACCAACAGCTGAGCAATCTAACTAAAGATGCAAGTGAATTCAAGCTATGGCTTCTAAACAAGATAACAAGCTAAAAATACTAAAATGAGGAGAGCAAAGATCAGTCTTCCAAATCCAGCCAAACTTCAGACCATTTGCTTGTGCACAAACCATGCATTTATAGGAATTCAATCACCCAAAAATCAAAACCAAATGGAACTCCTAAACAATAAACAAAGGAAAAACACTATTCCAGGGGACCAAAAACATAAATGCATGCCCAAGTCGGCAAAGAAAGCTGGTGAATCGTGATATTTCACGCGAGTCACGTCAAAAGAACGTTCTGGAAAACGCGCACAGGACCGCCGCTCTGAGCAGGGCGCAGTTATGAAGACGCCGCCCGCAAGCCCAGGCGGCGGTTTCATCCACCAAGATCAAGAGGCCAAGGAAAGAAGGAAAAGGGGAAAACAAAGGGCGCTGGGGCTAAGCGGGCATGCGGGATGTTAACGCATACCCGAGGGCTTTTCCGGATCCCGAACACCTCGCGAGGAGACACCACCCCGAAGGGATTGCACCCAAATGGGATTTGAACTTGGGTGGATCCGGACACAACCATCCATCTTAACCGATCCACCCAAACCCCATTGGAAAAGTGGTTTGGGATAACTCTCATGCCGTAATTCCAGACATGCCTCGTCACATTAAACACATGATTCATGCCTAACCCCGACCCCGTCGCATTGAACACGAGTCGGCTTGGCACCACATCGAGAGACCACCTCCACCACCGAAGCAGTTGACATGCCTGACACTTCCTAGCCGAGTAACGACGAGCTATAAAGGTGGCCAATCCGGGAATGGACCCCAAGACCTCCCACATATAACCCACATTCCCCACCGCTAGGGTAAACTATATATTATAGCTATATATATATATAGATTCACTTATATATGTATATAATTGAATATCTACATATATATATATTAACTTGAAATGAGTTTACAAAATATTTACAACACCAAAATATGAGATTTCCTAAAGAGCGATTTCTTCTAATTCCATTCAGATTTAGAAACAATTATACTTTCATGTTTACTAATATCCTAAAGCATTTATATTTTCACTAATTCAAGGAAACATGGAGATTAACAATACAAATAAATATCCCCAAAATTTTACTATCTATTTTTCTCTATTAACCCAAAACAACAAGCAATTTTCAAACTAAAATTACCACAACTTTTATCTCATCACTTCCATTTCAAACTAGAAGAAAAACAACAATTTAAACTCTTTCATTTTCTCCATCAAGATCAACATTGAATCATTTTCCTTTCCCATACAATAAACCCGTCTCTTAAATTAATTTTACAACTTTTTAAAAAGGAAATAATACAATAAATGCAAGTGGAAAAGCCTCCCCAAAGGGGGAACAAGATGCCCAATTTTTCAACAACTTTCATTTTACCAAAACAATCCCGAAAACTCCATTTTCAAAGTTTCAAATTTTTCAAAATAGCAAAGGCTTGGTTTCCTCCCAACCTATAGACATCATCATATTCCCAATCTAGCCTCCCTCCAAGCCCATAGGAGAGAGGATATGCATCTCATATTATCACAATGGGTTCACACACAAATGCACAAACATCAAATGCAATAAACACGAAACCCACCCAATTCATCTTTCAAACAATCAAAGTAGATAATATCAATCCATACATAGCCATAGGTATTTCAATGTATACTTTTTTTTTTCTTGTAAAAGAGAGAATAAGTAATGATGCCTCCAACTCCTTATACCTCCATCAAACTTATGTCTCCCTAGCTCCTCCTTGAAAGGTTTTTCAAACCCTTCCGTATTTGGTTTCCTTAACAAAGATGAGAGTGACTCTTTCCACCATAGGAAAGAGGGCTCCCACTCCACCATAGGAGGGAGGAAATACCCATGTATGGGGGCTCCTCAATATCCCTCACATTTTCCCAAATCCCCATCCCAATAGGTGAGTATGGACTAAAAATAACTTCACAACATTTACCATTTTATGAACAAAACAAAATACACATGCATTCAAATCAAAGAATTTCATGATAGAAGCCTACCTTACTAAATAAAACCAAAAGTCTAAGCTTCCAAGCTCTCCAATCCAATCCCAAAATGTACTCCAAAATCCAATTCTAAGAAAACACAACCTCTCTCAATTTTTTGAAAATCAACAAGGATGAAAGTTAATGGAAACTCAATTCCCCCAAATTTAAAGAATAAATAGATAAACCCACCAAAATAGAAACCAAACTGAGAGACATATGTGGCATCTAGTCATCATCCAACTAGGTGCCATGTCACTCCTCTCCCCCAAACCCAAGACAAGAAAATAAGTCATAAAAGAGAATTTCCCAATTTCAAGAGAGATATTCACCCACTTGAGGTGAATTGAACTCACCTCAAGTGGAATTGCAATGAATTGAACTCACCTCAAGTGGACTTGGAAAAAGAAAGAACAAAAAAGAAATGTAGGTAGAATAAATGCACATGGGGAGGTGGAAAGGTCCCCTTTTCATTGGATAAGTACCTTCCCTAGCCATATGTATGGATTTAGGGGCTCATTTCAAGGCAAAAGAGGCCCTCTATAAGTCGTGCACACTTCCCAAAAATCTCATTCTTCCCAAATCCAAATTTGGGTGAAGGGTGCCTTGGGAAGAGTATAGCCTCCACTAAACAAGGTAAGATAAATCATTATCCAAGTTAAAACATGATTAATCATAATCCACTCAATTAAAATTAAGGAAAAAATAAGATAAAATTTAAATAAATTAATCATGGTTACCATCAAACTTAAATAAATTAAATTAAATCAAAACTATGAAGTAACAAAGAAACTTAAGATAATAATCATACCACAATAATTAATTACAAGACATGACATAATCAAATGATCAACAAGCCAAATGGATTTCAATCCTAATTCTTCAACATACAATGAAAAATTAAAAAGGGGGTAAATTTTGGCTAACGGCCAATTATGCCAACCATGAGATAAATCTCTTGAAACCCATGTTCCTTAGTCCTGTAATTTACACACTCAATGCACGCGCATCATATCTTCCCAAAATAATATAACTGATGAACATAACATCCAAGCATATCAACAACCAATTGATTAACTAAAATTAAAAACTATAACCCTAATGGAAGGTATTGTAAATTAGTTAATCTAAGTAGGAGGACTAAAACACTATAAATAAACTAAATCAATATGCAATAAATGTAAATAAATTATTCTAAATAGAAATAAAACCCTAATGTGCAAGAGAAAGGGGAGAAATGACTTAGCCTAAAACAGAGACTATCGCGAGTTGTCGCGGATATGGAAGTGGAACTCAATGAGTGCATTTAACACTGGGGCCCCTGAAGGGTAGATATGGGCTATCTAAGATGACATAGGTGTTTGGGAGTGTATTAGGGCACCGGGGATGCCTGGTCTTCAAACCGAGCACTCTTCAACATAAGCAGAGATACTGAACCCTAATATGATATGTTCGTTAAGTATCTCTTTGAATAATATTTGTTTGACATGTTGGATTCATCGAATGTACTATAGAATGATCCGAAATGTAAGGAGAAAGATCCAAACCCTAGAAAAATAAAAAATGCATATGAATTGGTCTGAATGACCTCAGCCACCAAACTAGTGGACTTATCACCGAGCGATGCACTACATTGTGGACCCCATGTAATTTTGGTGTATGTGTGTGTGTGCCCTAGGTGCTCTCATGTTAGTCACATTTTGTGAAGTAATGAGCAATAATAGCTATAACAAATGTAAATAGAATGTGTGCATGGAATAGATTAGAATCCCCCTATGAATTGTGTGTGATTTAGATCTTCCTAGCCTTGATGTATGGTGTTATGTGGATGCAATGGATGCAACCCTAATGGAGTAATAGATAGTGATGGTGCTAGGACCCCCATATGGTCTTATAAGCTTTATATTTATAGGGCTCTCAAGTCTAATTGTGTAATTAATTCTAACAAGGCCGATTGAGAAAAATATAAACATGAAGAATGGCTATAAGTGACCCAAAAAGGAGTGAAAGGGGATTAACATAGATCGGGGTGCCCATAGTGGGACCGGGGTGCCCTAGGGCTCCCAAATATAGGCTAGGGCACCCTAATTTAGGGCTAGAATGTCGAGGAAGTTGCGAAATGGGTGGATAAGTGCTATAAAATATGTGGGAAGTACAAAATAAAATATAAAATAAAGATGGCCAAAAGGTGGGATTAATTAGTACTTTAACCACTTGAGAACCTTCTAAATAGTAGTATAAGACCAAGTTAAATTATGTGTAAAGTGCATAATTTTGTGTTTACACCAACACAACGTCAATTCAATACACACCAATCTACTATGAAAGGTGTGTGCATCCCAAAACATGTTATGCATAATCTAACATCATATATTCTACCATAAGAAACATCTATCTCATAATTCCATTTAAACAAATAATCATCCATCCTGCCAACAAGTTAGTATAATCACAATATACATCATATCCATCAAAATCATAATGCCAAGTACCTGAATCAGTAATCAAAACACAATATAATAAACTCAATATCATATGATGGAATAAAATATGAGTCAACATAATCCAAGATATAATGTCAAGAAGAGGTGGGCATTGCAAGATCCCCCTCTCCTAGAATTAGACTTCCTCCTGGAAGTCACTAAAAACGATAAGGGTATTGCACCGTTAATGGCCATGCATCCTCCTAAGTAGTTGTTGTCTCATCATACCTATCCCACTAGACTTTAACTTAGTCAAAGTCTCACCCTCAAAGGGCCGGGCCTCTATGCTCCAAAGTGTGCACATGAGCTCCAACATCCACTTTTCATCAACCTCCACATGTAAATTTGATCAATCTAAAACATGAGATCTATCAGGTACATATATTTGTAATAAAGAAAATTGAAATACGTCATGGAATCGGATAGGTGTGGTGAAAATTCTAGATAGTAAACAACTAGGATAGTGATCTACAAGATCTCAAAGGGTCTAACAAAGCAAGAGGAAAACTCATAGCATTTTCTAAAATGGATAAGAATTTTTGTGGATCCTCTCTGTAAATACTTTATCACCAACCAAAAAGTGATATTACTCCCTCTTCGAATCTACATATGCATTCTTTCGTACATGAGCCTACTCTAGACATTGTCTAATCAAAACAACTTGTTAGTCCAAATCCTATAAGTGGGTTGGCCCTAGATCTATCTTGTCCTCAAGTCTGTCTCAACTCAAAGGTGTCTTTTAGGGTCTACCGTATAGTGTCTCATATGGCGACATATTGATCAAAGTATGAAATTGTTGTATGCAAACATAACCAGATAAATGTAGTCCTTCCATCTGATATGTTGTTCCATCACATACATCCTCAACATATCCTCTAAAACATGATTCACCCTCTCTGTCTAACCATCTGTCTGTGGGTGATAAGTGGAACTTAAGTTGATTTGAGTACCCAATGCTATCTAAAACATAGTTCAGAAGTCCGACGTATAGATCGTTTCTCGATCAAAAAAAAAAATTGAAATACCATGTATTCACACAATGTTGTCAAGGTACGGTCTAGTTATTGAAACTATATTATACATCATCTTCATGGGAGAGAAGTGGATGAATTTTTTTCATCTTTTCCACTGTCACCATGATGGAATCATGATGGTAGGAGGACATAGGGATACCCACTATAAAATACATTGAAGCCACATCCCACTTCCACTTTTGAATGACTTGGGATACAAAAACCGTAAGAATGGGAATGCCCACCTTCACTCACCGAACTCTAGGTAATAGGAAAAAAAAGTGTTTGTATCTCAATGCAAACCATTCCAAAAGAACAAGTGGTGAAGCTCAAAATTCATCTTCTTCACCCCTGGATGTGTTGTATACAAACCCCGATGAGCCTCGGATAGAATTTGATATAAAAGATCACATGCCTTGTGAACATAAATGTGACCTTGGAAATAAATAAGATCATCATCCTCTAAAGAATAACCAGAATAATTTCCCATCAAGGGGATTTGTGAATAAACCTCTGTTCTAAAACCCTTGTAAAATTCATCCCCTGGAAGAAGGTCGCTGAAAATCCTATCTCGAAGATCTTGATCTAAGGGTCAAGGAGAAAAGATCATGTCTCTGCCTCACTCAAGGTGGCAATGATGATGCTCTTTTCCTTGATGTACTAAATATCCATATTATAATCACATAGGAAATACATCTAATGTCATTATCGTGGCATTGAGATTGGGTTGGGTGAAAATATATCAAGGCTCCCATGGTCGGTCCTCAAAACAAAATCCTACCAAGAATAAAGTTCCTCTAATGACACAAGGTATGTATCAACGCTGGAAGCTCAAGATAATGTGTGGGGTAATTAATATTTTAATCCTTAAGCTTGCGGGACTCATAAGAAATGACACGTGTTCCTTGAATAAGAAAAACCCCAAGTCCCTCCAAGGAAGCATTTCTGTGTAAACAAAAAAATCTCTAAGGGGATATAGAACTATCAAGATAGGTGGGAGTTCATGTGCTCTTTGAGTAGCTAAAAGGACTACTCAAACCTATAAAACCAAATAAACTTCTTCCCTTTCATTTTGAAGAGAAGTGTTCAAATTAGAAATCCAAGATAATTCTGAACAAATATGTGATAATACCCTCGCTAAACATATGAAAATCCTAGCCTTTATGACCAAAGTGGGGTAGGCCAATCAAGAATCACCTACATATTTGAATAATCTGATTAACTAAAATTAGGAGATATATGAGGGGGATATATTAATCCTAGTTAATCTAAATAGAGGACTAAAACGCCGTGTATAAACAAAACTAAATAGAAGTAAATAATAGTGAACTAAATGCTAGAATGATGTAAAGTAAATGTATAATTAAATCTAATGGAAACAAAACCTAGGATGCAAGAGGAGAGTATGAAAAAGACTCAATTGATAACATAAAAATTGTCATAGGTTGTTGCAAGCCTCGAAACTAGGAACCAATTGTGTAAAGGACCACTCAGGACCCCGAGAAGGGTAGATCTGGATTATGCAAAGTGACACATGCACCTAGGAGTGTACTTCAGGGCGGCCCAGGCACCCTCAAATCTGATTATGGGCATTGTGAACTGTGTAAATGCTTAGGATCTGTGTTTGGTAGTGTTTAAAGCTATCTCAAACCCTTTCATCTCTTGCATTGAATTTATTGGATAAATGCCTATGCCCCGCACATGAAGAAGAAGGGCTCGACTACCTCAACCGGCCAAAACCAAAGTGAACTTATCACTAAGTGCTGCACTAAATTTTGGACCCGGAGGTAGTTCTTAGTGTGTGCATATGGTGCTCTAGGTGCTCTCATTCCACTTCACACTTTTGTGAATTAATGAGTTATAATAGCTAATATAAGATGTAGATAGTAGAATAGATAGAATCCCCCTCCACTAAGAATGTGTGTGATGTAGACTTCCTAACTAGAATGTATGGAGACTATGTGGATGCAAGTGATGTAGTAGATACATCCCTAGATGGAGTGATAGTAGTGATAGGATGCAAAGACCTAGGACCCTCATTATGGTCTTATAAGCTTTATATTTATAGGGCTCTCAAGTTCAATTTCACAATTAATCCCGACAGGCTGATTAAGGAAAATATAAAGATGAAAAATGGATAGTAAGTAATTCTTAAAAGGAGCAAAATGGTATTTTCATAGATCGGTGCACCCAGAGTGGGACCGGGGCACCCCAAAGTATAGGCTGGGGCACTTAAAATTAGGGCTAAAATATTGGGGAAGTTACAAAATGGGTAAATAGGTGATAGAAAGGAAGCAGAAAGACAAAACAAAATATAAAAGAAAGATGGCAAAAAGGGAGGATTAATTGGTACTTTGTACACTTGAGAACCTTCTAAATAGTAGTATAAGATGGGGCTAAATATTGTCTAAAGTACATGATTTATGTCTACAGGATCTATAAAGATACCCTCACCAAAGAATAAAATGCCCTAAATATTGAATATGTTTGAAAGAAGGTTTTCTAGGTTCCCAAAATGTTGATTCTCACAAATACTTACAAACCTTAAGTGTTCATCATGCTCCTTTATCATGTGCAATCATAGATCAAAATTTCATCAAGGAAGATCAACACAAAACGGTCTAGGAACATCATAAATACTATGTTCATGAGACTCGTGAAATGCATGGTCAGGCATTAATAAACCTAAAGGGTACCACTTTGTGAACTCATAATGGCGAATAAGTCTTGAACACAAGATTATGAATATATGCCTTTACAATACAGAGCTAATGATACTTAGATTTGAGATTAATCTTAGAGAACACCCTAACTCCCTTCATCTAATCAGAAAGGTCATTGATCTTAGTAAAGGGTAATGATTCTTCACCATTTATTCAACTATCTAAATTCCACACAAAGATGAAGAGATCCACCCTTCTTCTTCATGAAGATCACGAGTGAGCCCCAAGGGGACACACCATGATGAATAAGTCCCTTCTTCAATAACTCCTCTAATTAGATCTTGAGCTCATGAATCTCAGGAGTGGTCATCCGATAAGGTGCTCTGGGAGATGGGAGTTATGTCCAAGACTAGATCAATGGTGAATCCTACCTCATGACATGGTGGCATCCCAGGAAGCTCTCTAGGAACACATCAAAAACTCCCTCAAAAGGGGATAATCATCTAGGATGATCCTTAGAGGTATCCTTGGATCTATCACTAACTGATAGAAAAAAATTATCATCCTTGGTTTATACAATGCTTACGTTGCATAAATGAGATCATGTGTAGGGATATTGGTGTTGATGCACATAGACTATACACCAAAGGAGGGGAATGACATGCTCTTATGACCTACTCATTTTAGGACCACAAAGTGTGATTCAATGCACGAGTTACAGGTGGTCTTGGTCATTTAAACTAATAAAGGGGTGTTTGTTGGACCAAATGGATCCTTCCAGGCACTCCCTACACCTTCTTCACCCTGATTTAACTTTGAAAACATCCTAAACTAATATAATCCAAGGAGGTGTTAGGGGCATCCTAATGTATCTTGAGTGATCAAAAGATATCTTGAGTCTTAGAACATCAAGAGGTGATCAAGAGTGATCAAGGTTGAGCAATTGGGTGTCAATTGTGTCTTAGATGTGGTTTAACATCTTTGGGAATTTTGTTGTGAGTTCATGAGTGATTGTTGTGCAATTGTAACTGAGAGAAGACTGTGAGAGTTGGTTTTACTCTTGTTGATATAAAATCTTGAGCAAGTTCTTGGTGGACGTAGCCCACATTGGGTGAACCACATTAAATCTTGTCTTGTCTTCTTTTGTGCATTATTTATATATGTTGTTATATTTCTACAAGTATAATTCTACTAAATAGTTTCCTACTACTGTTGTGATTTGAGGAATTGTTTCACATATTTTTTCTCTAATTCCTAACAACTGGTATATAGAGCTTTGGTGGTTTTTTTCTAAAGTGGTGAATCACAGGGAAATTTTAGCTTGAGTGGGAGCTATGGCAAGATGAGGGAAGATCGAGGGTTGAGAAGTTCAATGGGAAGAAATTTGGTTTGTGGAAGATGCAGATGGAGGATTACTTGTATCAGAAGGACCTCCATGTTCCTTTGGCTGGAAAAGAAAAGAAACCTACAACCATGTCGATGAGGATTGGGAGTTGCTGGATAGAAAGGCTCTGGGAAATTTAGTTATGTCTTGCATCTTCGGTTTCTTTCAACATATCACAGAGAAGACCACAAAAGGTCTCATGAATGCATTGGGAAGTTATATGAAAAACCCTCTACCTCTAATAAAATATTTTTGATGAAAAATTTATTTAATATGAAGATGTCTGAGAATGGTTTTTTTGTTGATCATTTGAATGAATTTAATATGGTTGTGAGTATGTTAAACTCAATGAAAATTGAATTTGATGATGAGGTCAGGAATTTGTTGATTTTGTGCTCCTTACCAGATAGTTGGGACAACTTGGTTATGGTTGTAAGTAATTTGGTCTCTAATAATTCAAAGTTGAAGTTTGAAGATGTGATAGGTGTGATCTGAGTGAGGAAATGTGAAGGAAGAGCTCTGGGGATTCTTCTACTTCTGAAATGCTTTGATGGTGGAGAGCAGAGGGAGACAAAAGAATAGAGGGAAAGGTAACCATGGGAAGTCAATGATCATGGAAGGTCAAAGTCCAAGAGAAAGTTGGAATGTTGGCACTATGGGAAGGTTGGTCATGCTAAGAAATATTGTTGGGCTCTTTGGGATAAGAAGAACAAGGAGGAAACTAAGGAGGTAAATGTGGCAGCAGGTGATGTTTGTCAGGATGCCTTAATTCTTTCTTTAGATAATATTGTTGAGTCTTGGGTGTTAGATTCAGGGGCTTCTTTCCATGCCACCCCACATAGACATTACTTTACTGAGTTTGTTCAAGGTGATTTTGGACATGTATATCTTGGTGATGATGAACCATGCAACATAGTAGGGAAAGGTTGTGTTCGGTGAAAATGTAGAATGGGAACACATGGCTACTTAAGGATGTCAGGCATGTGCCTAAGTTGAGGTGGAACTTGATATCAATGGGTCAGCTGGGTAGTGATGGTTATGTATGGTCAGTTTTACAATGGATTCTTGGAAGGTTACCAAGGGAGCTCTTGTGGTTGCAAGAGGTAAGAAAATTGGTACTTTGTATTTAACTAATGGTGTTGATTATTGTAATTTAGTTGCTGCAGATGGAGATGTAACTTTGTGGCACCAGAGACTCATCATATGAGTCAAAAGGGCATGTGCATTTCTAAAGGATAGGTTTCCTAGATTAAAGGAGTTAGATTTGGACTTTTGTGAGGACTATGTTTTTATGGGAAACAAAAGTGGTGAGATTCCTCAAGGTTGGACCTACCAGAAGGAGGGTAAGTTGGAGTTGGTGCATACAGATGTATGGGGGCCAGCTAAGGTAAAATCTATTGGTGGTTCATGTTATTATGTCACTTTCATTGATGATGCAACTAGAAAAGTTTGGGTATATTGCATTAGAAAGAAATCTGATGTGTTTGAAACTTTCAAAAGATGGAAAGCCTTGGTTGAGAATGAAATAGGTCTCAAGATGAAATGTCTCAAGTCGGATAATGGAGGGGAGTATTGCAGCAATGAATTTCTTGATTATTTTTGGTAAATGGGATCCAGGAAAAGGATGGTTCAAAGACTCCACAGGAAAATGGAGTGTCAGAGAGAATGAACAAGAAAATCATGGAGCATGCTAGGTGCATGAGGTTACATGCGGGGCTTGTCACTCATGTTTTGGGTGGAAGCGGTGAGCACAATTGTTTATCTTGATTAACAGAGGACCCTCTATGGCCTTGGATGGAGGTATACCTAAGGAGGCTTGGTCTGGTAAGAAAATTGATTACTCATTTCTTAGAGTATTTGGATGTGAGGTATTTGTTCACATTGATAAAGATGATAGGACCAAGTTAGAGGCTAAGTCTGAGAAATGCACCTTTGTTGGATATGGTGAGGATGACTTTGGTTTCGTGTTTGGAGTCTTAAGGACAAGAAAATATTTTGGTCTAGAGATATTGTCTTTAATGAAAAATTCATGTATAAAGATCAGTTGTAGGAACAAAAAGAGGAATCAAAGAAAATAATACATAGTGTTAGAGGACATTATGGATGGCAAGGTGTCCAAGGGGCTGTTTAGGTGCAACATGTTCGACATAGCCAGTTCAGAACCTACTCATCAAGAATCCCAAACTCCTGAGGTGAGAAGGTCTTCTAGGGTAAGAAGGGAACCTAACATTTTACTCCATCTTTGAATTATTTATTGCTCACTAACAGTGGAGAGCCAAAGTGCTTTGAGGAAGTAGTGTAGGTGGATGTCAGGAAGAAGTGGGAGTAGGCATGCCATGGATGAAGAGCATAGATCTCTTATGGAGAACTAGACTTGGGATCTGGTGGAGCTACCCGAGGGAAAGAGAGCATTGCAGAAACAAGTGGGTGTACAAAATCAAAGAGGAAGATGGAGGTAGAAAAAGGTACAAGGCCCGGTTGGTGGTCAAGGGATTTGCACAAAGAAAGGTATATACTTTGATGAAATTTTTTTCTCCTATTGTTAAAATGACTTCTATTAGGATTGTTCTTGGTTTAGTAGTAGTAGAAAGACTTGCACTTAGAGTAGTTGGATGTGAAGACTACATTCCTTCATGGTGAGTTGGAGGAGGAATTGTATATGCAGCAACCACATGGTTATGAGGTCAAAGGGAAGGAGAGGTTAGTGTGTAAATTGAAGAAGAGCTTGTATGGCCTAAAACAAGCTCCATGATAAGTGGTACAAGAAGTTTGATAGTTTTATGCAGGAGAAGGGTTACTCCAGGTGTCACTCAAACCATTACATTGTGTGTACATCAAGAAGTTTCTTGATGGTAGTTATATTATTTTGTGCTTGTATGTGGATGATATGCTTGTTGCAAGGGAAGAACATGTAAGAAATAAAGGTACTCAAGAAGCAGCTAGGTGACTCCTTTGCTATGAAGGATTTGGGGAAGAAAAAAAATCCTTGGTATGAGAATAACTCAGAATAGGAAGGAGAGGAAGTTGGTATTATCTCAAGAAGAGTACATAAAGAAGGTCTTGGAGAGGTTTAGTATGTAGGATGCTAAACCAGTTGGTACTCCTTTGGCAGTCACTTTAAATTATCAAAGGAGAAGAGTCCCAAGACTGAGGAGGATAGAATCTAGATGTCTAGGTACCATACTCATCAAGTGGTAGGCTTTGATGTATGTATGCTATGGTATGCACTAGGCCTTGATATTTCCCATGCAGTGGGAGAAGTGAGTAGGTTTATGAGTGATCCAGGTAGAGAGCACTGATAGGCAGTGAAGTGGATCCTTTGGTATTTGAGAGGGACCATGGGAGAAACATTGTGTTTTGGTGGATCGACACTACATTGTGTGGCTATGTAGATTCGACATGGCAGGAGATTTTGGACAAGGAGGAGCACAACAGTTATGTATTTATGGTTGGTGATACAATGGTGAGATGGATTTCACGGTTACAAAAGGTTGTGGCTTTTTCAACCACAAAGGCTGAGTATGTTGTTGCCACAGAGGAAAGCAAGGAGATGATTTGGCTACAAATAGTTTCTTGATGAGTTGGGGCATAAGAAGGAAGTTGGGAGACTACACAATGTGATAGTCGAGGGCTTATTCATTTGGTGAAGAACTCCTTTCCACTCTAGGATGAAGCACATTCAATTGAGATATCATTTCATCAAGGCAGCTTTGGAAGAAGATAAGTTGAAGTTGAAAAGATTCATACCAGTCAAATCCTATGGATATATGATGACCAAGGTGGTCACAAGGGAGAAGTTGAAGTTGTGTTCAACTTTGGTTGGCCTTCATGGATGATAATGAAGGGTTGAGAACTTTTCTCAATTGGAAAACAATCTCCAAGTGGGAGATTGTTGGGGTGTGGAGCCTATTTTTTGTCTTCTAGAATCAACATTGAAGTGTTGGAGTTCAAACGGTTAAGTTTGGAGACTTCAGAGCATTCTACAGTCATAGTCATGTGTTGTTTTTGTGTTATGTATTTTATTTAATTGGTGTTATTAATTTGGTTAATTGTCATTGTCACAAAGACAATTTTCCATCCATGAGAAGTTGAAAGGTCACAAATTTTCAAACTTCTAGGGTCAGTTATAGAACTTCCTAGAAGGATTGTAATCTTATAAATAGAGGTGTTAGGGGCATCCTAATGTATCTTGAGTGATCAAAAGATCTTGAGTCTTAGAACATCAAGAGGTGATCAAGAGTGATCAAGGTTGAGCAATTGGGTGTCAATTGTGTCTTAGATGTGGTTTAACATCTTTGGGAATTCTGTTGTGAGTTCATGAGTGATTGTTGTGCAATTGTAACTGAGAGAAGACTATGAGAGTTGGTTTTACTCTTGTTAAAAAATATTATCTTTTGATGCTCTATGATGATGAAAAATGAGGGAGAATGGAGAAAACTCGTTTCTAGGTTAACAAATTATTTTTTCTCTTCTGCAACCGTCATAATTATCTTTTTACAACTCGAAAATGATTGATTATGCATAATTAAATTATTTAATCCTTTTCGGAGAATAATAAACCAAAATATAGAGTTAGAAATGCAAAGAAATCCGCTTGTTTTTCCTCATTTTTTTTCTTTTGTGTTTTTCTTTATTCTAAACACTAGTGAAAACCCATGAACACTACCATTTTGAAAAGTCCGGAACACTCATTGTATTTATTCTTTGTGGATTTCTAACTCATGTACTTAATATTCTAATACTTCACACTTATCCCTTTCTTTATGTCATGTTACGAAGGTCATCTTCTTTTGTTAAAGTCGTGATCATGTTTCCTTTGTTCTGCATGCTAGGTGAACCCATAAAATACCAAGTTCCTTGTTTTATGTATTTTAAAATTAGTTTCATCTTCGAATCCTCTTATTTTTCCTCACTTAGTTGCCTCACTCGTACATTTTTCTTGTATTTTTCTTGCAGCTTTCATTAAGTAGACTACATCCTTTACTTCTTGGAATTAACCAACTCTATGGAATTTCACTTTTCTCGAGTCCGTAACATTATTTTTGGATTTCCTCTTTTCTTTGTGGTTTTTCCATTGTTTATCTACGGACTATAATTTTAAAATCCACCAAGACTAAGTTTTCAACAATACCGCCAAAGACTAAGTTTTTCACACTACCTCCAAAGACTAAGTTTTCAACAATCCCACCAAAGACTGAGTTTTCAACAATGCCTCCGAAGACTAAGTTTTCAAGAGTGCCATCAAAGATTGTGTTTTGATTTTCATGGATGTTCATGCTTTTCCTTTTGAATTAGCAAGAAGAAGACAACATTTCAATCAGTTAAGAAACCTAAAAATTTGACTATGTATAAATATTTAATCCAAGTTCAATACAAATGCCTCGTTTCAACAAAACAAATTGGATAATGCAAATCAAAGTTCTATAAAGGTAGACACTTAGATGTTATCAATTTGTATGAAGATCATGAGGGTCCCCATTTGGATTTAATCATTTAAAATGAGTGGGGGTTATGAAATAACAAATGGCGACTTAATGGAGAAAATACCACTATGTATTTAGAACTCAGATCTTTGGATTTCAAAAATGTTAATAAAAGACTATGAATTCAAAGTTGAGTATCTCTAATGCAAGAATGCCTTTCAAAATGAATAACTTAATCATATTCAGTGACATACTAAGCCATAACAATGAAGAAAGAGATTGCGTGTGTGTGCAATGGTTCATTAACCATGTTCTTGCTTGAAAATGCAATCATTTTGGGATGAGAGGCTCATTTGATATCTCAGTGATCTGGTTTTACTTTTATTTTTATTTTATTTGGAGATGGTTCAAAAGGGAATGTTTGGGCATTGCTTTGCTTCCAGAAATCCATAGCTCCTGAAAGATATGCTTTGGCTCCTTTCATGGCCTTGTTCCACTGTCCAATCAAACGTCCATATCCCTGATGGAGGTTTCTAGAATCACCTTTCAAATAAGTCCTTTTATTTTTGTTGATTAGCATGTTTTCAATGCCTTCCTTTAGAGGTTTAGGAACCAAGTTAGCAGGTTAAGGGTTTTGTCAAATGAGATCATTTAGGCACTCCTCTTTGACAAAAAAACAAGATCAAGAAGAAACAACTTTAGTTTTTTCTTTATTTCCTTGTGAAGCCTATTTTTCAATGGTTAGAACCTTTCTAAAATCCACTCAATACTTTGGGTAATTCAATTTTCTTAAGGATAACTTGATTCAAGAGATACTAAGTTTCATTTTTAGATTCTTCTATCAACATTTCATGTTAGCCATTTTTAAAACTTCTAAACACAATCATATCTTCCAACAAGTAAGTGCTCAATTTGTTTTACATAAATGCAAGGAAAACCAAACACAAGAAACAAACACACACAAAAATAAAAGAAAAAATACGAATGCGAAAACAAGAAAAATTGAAAAAATAGATAAACTAAGAAAACGGGAATGCAAGAAAGGAAACTAATCTAGAAAGCAAGAAATGCATGAAGAGAAACTAAACTACTTCCCTAATTTGATCATTCCATTGGGACTTGTGATGGGGTTGTGAAAGTAATGTTTTAGGAATTGACCATTGACTGGCAACATTACTTCTTTCCCTTGTAAATATTTCAATCTGAAAGTGTTTTGGCCTAAAATCTCAGCTATTTGATAAGGCCCAATCCATGGTGATAATTTTCTATGTTTCCCTTTCTTCTCATGAGCTTTGTCCCATAGAAGCACTAAATCTGATATTTTGAATGTTTTCACTTTATCCCTCTTATCAAACCATATCTTGACAATATCTTGATGCATACTAAAGTTTTACAGGAAGAATCTCTTGCATCTTCCATTTGGAGAATGTCTAAAATTCTTGCTTCAATTTTGTCTTCTCCTTCCATGTACTCCTACATAAACTCATAGGTTGGCAATCTAAGGGTGATTAGGAAAACATGTTATTGTCCATACACCAATAAAAATGGAGAAGACTTTAGAGCTTGCTTATATCTTGTCCTATCACCCATAGTGCATACTTTAGCAAAGAATGCCACTCTCTTGGCCTCTTGTCTGTTGATTTCTTGATGGCATTGATCAAATTTTTGTTTGTTGATTCAACCACTCCATTTCCTTGGGGATAATAATTTGATGCAAAATTGATGATTATCTTATTATCATAGGCCATTCATTGAAATCTGTAGAGGCAAAGGCTGACCCATTATCAAAAATGAGGGAAAAAGGATAACCAAATCTGGTTATGATGTTCTCTCAAGGAATTGGATAACATCCAATGTCCTGTAGTTTTTAGTAGTAATAGCTTCAGTCCATCTTGTGTAATAATCTATGGTAGTTAGGAAAAACTTATGTCCAGCTGATGAATTTGGGTTAATGACCCCAATGAAATCCAAGCCCCATTGTGCAAAAGGTCTTCTCTCAATCACTGGTTGTAATGGCATGGCTGCATGTGTTTCTCTACTAGTGAAAATTTTTGGCATTGATGAAAACTCCTAACATGTGCATGAGCATCCTTGAATATGGTTGGCCAGTAATAACCAACCTTTAAAATCTTATGAGTAGTTGTTATCTACCTGATGGATGACCACTTCCAATCTTCTCATGAAAATTGCACATGATATCATAACTTCTTCTTTGGAGACACACCTCAAATAGACACCTTCATAGTTCATTTTTATAAAGGACTCCATCTTTTTTATCATGAAGTGAGAGGCCTTCAACCTCAATTTTCTCTTTTTCTTTCTTTTAAATCAGGTGGACATGTGTCATACAATAAATAATGAATGATATGATTATACCATTCATCTTTTAACATATCTTCTTTGTCCACTTGCATGATATCAATCCTTGGATCAACATTGGCCATGAGTTGTGTCCAAGCCTTGACCTCTAATTTTGGTTTGATTTCTAAATCAAATTATTGTAATTTTTTCATCCACTTTCCCCTTCTTTCTCCCAACTCATTTTGTCCTAGACATCAACTTAATGGTCGAGTTTGCAACAATTGCATGCACTTTACTTCTAAGTATATAATGTCTGAATTTTTTTACTATTTTATCAAGGAAAAGGCTTGATTTTCCATCATAGAATAGTTGAGTTGGGAATCCTTCAAGTTTTTGCTCATGAATGCAATTGGATGTTCATATTTTCTAATTTTTGAGTTAGCACAATGGAAATGGTATGATCAAAAGCACAAGAATACAAGAAGAAAATCCTTGAAAAAGTTTTAGGGTTGAATCAAAAATTAATTATTGGTACTTGGGTGATTTCTTCCTTGATGTCTTGAAAATATTTTTCAACCTCCTTGGTCCATTCAACTTTGGAATCCTTCTTTAACATAGCATTTAATGACTTGAAAATCTCAACAAAACCATAAATGAATTTCCTTACAAAATTATTTTTCCAAAAAAGGATTTCAATTCTTTCTTGCTATTAGGTGGACTGATTTTTGAAATACTATGAATTCTATTAGGGTCAATGGAAATACCTTCTTTGGTGAGCAAGTGACCAAGCAATTTACCTTTTGTTACACAAAAATGCTTTTCTTGGGATTCAAAGAAATCCCATACTTCCTATGTACCTTTTAAGAACTTTTTCAAATGTCCAACATGATCAAATATATTCTTAGAAAACAGTTAAATCATCCATATAAATGATGATGCACTTACCATTAAGACCTTGAAAATATTGATCCATTTCTCTTTGAAATGTTGCACCAACATTGATTAAACCAAAGGGCATCCTCTTATATGAAAATGTTCCCCACTTGGTGGTGAAGGTTGTTTTGATTCTATCCTCTTTGTTTACTAACACCTGATTGTATCCTAAAAAACCATCAAGAAAATACATCATTTTAGATCCACTAACAATTTGTATGACCTCATCAAGAGAAGGAAGGGGGATATAGTTTACTTATATGTAAATGTTTTTTTTTTTATGCTCTATTCAAGTTTCTAAAATCTACACATAGTCTTATCTCCCCATTCTTTTTCCTAACAGGAACAAGGTTAGCTACCCAAGTTGAGTGTCTAACAGAAAAATAATACCAGCAATTAGTAATTTCATGACCTCTTTGTGAATAAGAGGTTCTAAGAGTGGATTCACTAGTCTTTTCCTTTTCCTAAAAGGTTTATGGCCTTCTATCAAAGGTATAGTGTGGGTGATGAACTCTAGGGTCAAAAATTTTCAAATCATCATAAGACCATGCAATGAAATCTTGGTAACTCTTTAGCAAACTTTTTCACCTTATCCTTCTCTACATTATGAACATGTTAGGCCAACATTCACCAATTTAGGCTTCTCTCTAGTGCCTAGGTTGATTTGATCATAATCTTTATCATTTTCCTTAGGTTTAACAACACTCAAACTTGTTGATAAATCAAACATTATTTCAAGAGAGATCATACCTTTAGGAATCCTATTCTCCTTCAAATTCAAAATTAAAACACCATCATCATTCAAATCATCCATATCCTTCTCATCTATAATTTGAGATGAAAAAATATATATTAGAGTTGTTCAAAAACTAAATTATTTATTGATCATCATTAAATACCTAAAATGTCTATGTTATCTAGTATTGAAGGAATGGGAACCATCTCTACCACCATTCTATTCTCATCCAACTCTTGAGTAGGCATAAGAGTAAGTAACAAAAATGTAGCCAATGAATCAACCTCTTGGTTTTGTTTCCTAGGTACAAACAAAATGTTAAATGCATCAAAATATTCAATCAGATCCCAAACTCTATGTTTATACCTTTTAAGATAAGACTACTTGCATTGATACTTGCTTCTAACCTACTTGACAACAACCTCATAATCACCAAAAAATTTAGCATTTTGATCTTATGTTTAATGGAAAATTGCAATCCTAACACTAAAGCTTCATATTCAGCCAAGTTGTTGGTGCAAGGGAATTGTAATTTGTATGAGGCAAAGTATTGTTTTTCTTTTGGGCCTTTCAAGATTATTCCTACCCCACTTCCATGTTTGGAATAAGCACCATCAAAATGCAAAGACCATAAACTTGATTTGTCTTGGTTTTCTTCTAGCAATTTTGGTTTCTCCACATGTAATGTGTATACTCCAATATCAATTGAGAAAACTTAACTTCTTCATTATTGGAATTATACTCAGTGATCATATGCTTCATTTTAGGTTCCCTCTCTATCCTAATCTGTTTGGAATGCCTCTCCAAGGTAGCCACATGTGAGAACAATCAGTTGACATATAACCATTCAAAACCTTTGACCAATCCCTACTCAACAACATGTCATATGCCTCGGGATCTCTACAACCTGAATGTCCATGAATTAATTGAATTCTAGGCTCAGATGTTAATTACATATGAACATTTAAAAGCTCCCCAATCACCTCAACCTTATATTTGTCTAATTTCACAACTACCCTATCAGATTTGATTGGGGTAAGGCCAAGTTTCTTGCAAATGCTAGAGGGCATAATGTTTGCAGATGCTCTTGAATCAACTAGGAAGTTATGCAAGTTTTTCCCAAATATTCTAATAGTCAAAAGGAAAGGTGGAACTTCAATTTTTATCTTGTAAAAAGAAACATTGGCATGAGAAGGTTTTGGGGTCCCCTAGGGGTCTTATTGTCTAAATATTTCAACAATAAATCTCATTGTTATGTGATTTGAACCAGCTCATGCAAGGTTATGTTTGCTTTAATATTTTCATGTCTTCCACAATATTGTAACTAGTTTTAGGCATACCTGAGCTACTTTGTTACAGATTAGAATCATTCCCTTTGGAGGAGGAGGGTCATTGTTCACCTTTGGATCCATGTGGAGTAGTGCTAACATTTGGAGGTGTTGATGTTGTGTTGTTAGCTCTATTTCTCAAAGTGTAGTTGTCTCTTTGATATTGTTGAAAAGCATGCACCTCCTCTATATTTTCTTCAGGTTCATTATCTTCTTGAAATGGAAAACAATAGGTCTCCACCATCATAGCAGAGCTAGGTGATTTGGAGTTGTCAAAAGAGTTAGATGAACTAGGCATATCACTTGAATTTGGAACAATTTCAAAGTTATCTAATTCATTTTGAAAGACTTCAAAGGCATGAAAAAACTCCACATAATCCAACTCACCATGCTTGGTTGTATTGTGAACCCTACACCAATTAGGAAAATTAATTTCACACACATTAATTTTAGCATTTTATTTGATGAAGATTCAACTTGATTGTTGTTATTCATGTTAAATGGCCTATTATTATACCTTTGGTAGTTATAATTTCTTTGTGGGTTAACTTCATTTGCATTGCCTACTTGTCTTTGGAGATTTATGAAGTCTTGGCCCAATTTTCTCACCATTCTTTGGATTGAATCCAATTCACCCTTAGAATTTTCTTGGTTGGGGGCTAGAGAAATGGTATTATTGACCAGGACTAGGGCTTGATTATCATTTTCTTGTGGGTCAATGGAAGGCATAGGATTAACAAGACCTTGTTGTTGATTTGGTGTCATGTAATTGATGGGTAAAGGAATTTAGAACTGGGGTTTGTATTAGATTTGGCAGATTTTGGTTAGCTTGGGGAAATTGATTAAGATGTGGGTTTTGAAAGGAAGCGAAATATATCCTTTGGGTGCATTTGTTCATCAATTTGGATAGCTTCAACATATGTAATTGTCAAGGTAGTGATGTTTTGGGATCTTCTCAAGAAGATTGAGGTCATAGGATCTAAGGATTTTTGTAAATTTCTAGTGCCAAGTCATTGTGGGGTTTGTATGGTTAGGTAGTTAGGTTGTAAATCTTCTAGAATCTAGCATTGAAAATATTTGATGGGTTCTTGACATCCCTTTGCAGGGTGGTGAACCCTTAATATAGGATCCTGTTGACTAGTGATTCTTCCAAATTGGGCAACAAAGATATCATGGAAACTTTTCCAACTGGTGATTGTGTCTTTAGTAAATTCAAGAACTAGTCATATGTTGCATTTTGAGAGAAAATGGGAAGAGTCTATAGCCACATCCTCATGTGTTACATTTAAGAGTCTTAGAGATGATTTGAATGTTCTAATATGCTCCTCAGACATTGTTGGCGGGTCAAAGATAGGGAGGTATTTCTCTAGATTTCTTGGAAAATCATGGAAAACTCCAGGGATATTAATGGGAGATCCTACTAACCAAGCCATTGTAGGAGATAATGAAGAAGAGGGGTTTGTTGTCTTGGGTGGGATAGGTGTTTTAACAGATTTAGGAGTACCTAAAGGGGCCTTTGGGCTCTTGGATTTTCCCTTGTCTAAATTCATTTTTCCTACTTGCAATCAAAGAAACATGAGATAAACCTTTGTTAGAACCAGATCTAGTCACAATTCTAGGTAAATCTAGTTTATACACTCAAATTAGATAACTAAATTCAAGGAAATTTCAAAAAAAAGCATGTAAACTGTGATTTCTAAAACTGAAATGTGTTATTGTGTGATTTTAAGGACTTAAGTGAATGATTTCAAGAAATGAAATATGTTATTGCAAATAGGATCATTAAAATTTTTTTGTAGGGTCTCCTTCTAGCGCCCATTTTTTACCTCATTCTATTGATGCACATACAAGTTACACACCAAAGGGAGGAATGACATGGCTCTTATGTCCTACTCATTTTAGGACCACAAAGTGTGATTCAATGCACAAGTTGTAGGGTATTGGTCATTTAAACCAATAAAGGGTGTTTTTGGGACCAAATGGATCCTTCTAGTGCCACTCCTACACCTTCTTCACCTAATTTAACTTTGAAAACCTCCTAAACTAATCTAATCTAAGGGTGTTTCTCAAAGAAACAAAAAAAAAGGAAGAGCAGAGAGAAAAGAGAAAACTCCTAAAATATGTGTTTTAAGCACTTGATGCCTGATTGTTAGAAATAACATGCTTTCCTTGTTAACCAAGAGCACCAAATATAGCTTAGACTCAAATTTGAATGTTATTGATGCAGAGATTCAAAGGATATTTAAAAATTAGCCAAACTAAAAGTTAGATTTACCAATTAAATTGCTAAATTACACATTTATTTGATTAATCCAATCTACAACATGTTATGGTGATTTACTTCAAATTTGCATAGCACAATCTAAAGACCACCTAGGAAAGCAATGAAAGATACATCAAACATCAAGAACTATCAACACATGAATTTGTATAAAAAAGGGAAATGAGACCATGACAATATCAACTTACATGAGTTAATGTTCAAACTGGCTTGCATATATTGATCAAAATGTCATCCCCCTCTTTTTTACAAGTGAGGCATACATATTTATACAAATTACAATTACATTTCACCACCTTTATCATGTAATGATCAAGATTCCTTTCCTAAACAATTGGTTATGCAAAACAAAATCTCAAACCAGACTCAAAATGTGAAATACATTATGAAAATGACATTTTTCACTTGAGTGCAAAATATTCCAAAGTTTTAGCTCAATTTCTTTGTTCCATGCATGAAAATTGGAGGAAAACATGCCTCTAACTGAAAATATGCTCTTTTGATGCTCCATGATGATGAAAACATGAGGGAGAATGGATAAAACTCATTTCTGGGCTAACAAACTATTTTGTCTCTTTTGCAACCATCATCATTCTCTTTTTACAACTCAAAAATGGTTGATTATGCACACTCAAATCATTTAATCCTTTTTGGAGAAGAATAATAAAAAATGTAGAGTGAGAAATGCAAAGAAATCCACCGTTCTTCCCTCAAATTTGTGTTTTGTTTTTTTCTTTTTTCGCGGGCTAGGTGAACCCATAAAAAAATTTGCCACCATTTTGAAAAGTCTTGCATGGAACACTAGGTTTCTTTTTTGTGGATTTCTAACTTGTATGCACCTAGTCTTCTAATGCTATGTACTTAGCACTTTATTTCTTCCATATCATAAAGGTCATCTTCCTTTGTTAAAGTAGTGATCATGTTTCCTTTATTCCATGAGCTAGGTGAACCCGTGGAACACCAAGTTACTTGTTCGGTAGCTTCCAAAATTAGTTTCATTTGAATTCTCTTGTTTTCCTCATGGTGCTTCACAGTACATTTTTATTGAATCATGGCTTCCATTAAGAAAACGATATCCTTTACTTCATGAATTAACCAACTCCATGGAATTTCATTTTTTCTAGGTCCACGTAACATTGTTTTTGGATTTCCTCTTTGCTTTTCCATTGTTTTTACGTAGAAGACTTGAATTTTAAATTTTTCAAATACTAAGACTTTTTCAACAATGTCACCAAATACTAAGTTTTTTCAATAATGTCATCGAAGACTAAGTTTTCAACAATGCCACCAAAGACTAAGTTTTGACTTCCATGGATGTTCATGCTTTTCCTTTTGAACTGCAAGAAGAAGACAAACTTTTCAATCAGTTAAGAAACCTGAAAATTTGAATAAGTATAAATATTTAATTTGAGTTCAATACAAATGCTAATCATTTCAACAAAACAAGTGCAAATCAAAGTTCTTTAATGATTGACACTTATATGTTATCAATCTGTATGAATATAAGGAGGTTCCACATGTGGATTTAATCATTTAAAATGGGTGGGGGGAGTTATGCAATAACATCTGATCTCTAAAATCGGGAATAATAGTCGTGTTATCCAAGTCATCTCTACATGCTATGGTTTCTACCCAATAATCTAATTTGGATTCATAAGCGTTAAGCCAATCCATCCCCAAAACTACCTCATATGATCCCAGGGTAAGATAAAAAAGTCACAAGTGGTGAAATACAACCCTAGGTATAAGACACAAATCTCCACATAGGTGTCCATGACAAGTTTATCCCTAGTGGCAGAATCTACTTGCCATCAGTTTGACTGGCTAACTACCACCAAACCACATCGGTCCATAATTGTAGGTGAAATAAAATAATTTGATGCACTAGAGTGAAATAAAAACTAAAACTTTAACATCCATGATCATACCTGAAACCTCGATAACTATGGCCTAGTGCTCGACCCAATGGTCATCTATGGTGACATAGATATGATGAGCATGCCCTATGTCATTCACTATCTTCTCAGAGGCAGGACCAATTGGCTTATCCAAAAGTACTCTGCAAGGGTAATTACGAGCATAATGACCAAAATCATCGTAAATAAAACACCCTTTCCCTGGTGTAGAACCACCTCTACTCTATTATATTGATCATGCAGGCCTTTCCTTAGTTGACTATTGAGTCTAAGTGCCCTATCTCTTATGGCCACCTTGTTCACTATCTCTATAATTCCCTTGACCTAGCCTAACCCTACCTCTTTAAGCATCCCGACATGTCTGGTCGTTGAAAAGGCCCGATGAGAAGTTTGCGGGTGTCTCACAACCAATTGAGTGGTTCTAAACCCTCATCATTATGGTCGTGGTGCAATCTTTGGGTCTAGTGTCCTTACGCAAAGGTGTCATGTCCTAAAAATGATCCTTGTTCCTATCTCTAGACTCTTGGGCCTTGCCCTTGATCTCCCTCGCTAAATACATCTTCTCCACTACTGCGTAAAGGGTTGGAGGAGACAAAATTCTAAGTGAACCTGCCAAGTTTATATTTATTCCTCTAATTAAATAGTTCACCTATAACTTCTCCTCTTGGAAATAGTCCACATACTCCAGTATGTCTAGAAAATGGATCTCATATTGCACTAATGTGCCATAATCCTGATGGAGGTCATGAAACTCATCGATCCTCTTTTGAAAAAAGTGCTCAGACATATATCATACTTGAAAGTGCTCCTTAAAAAACTTCCAAGATATTATCTCATGAGAGAGATGGATCTTTTTCCTTGATGTTACTCTCAAACACTTAAATCCCAAAATTACTATCCAAACCGGGAAACCATACCTATGCATCAATCCATCCATGTAGAACCTTCAAAAGTAGGTAGTTGTAACCTAAGTATATCTTTGATCATACTTGTTGGTCTTGCACTATGAGTATGGGGCTCTGCTAGTATCTCAAGGATGGAGATGATGGTATCATAGGCGATAAAACCCTAATTGGTGATGGTGGCCTAGAAACACCCATTAAGTGAATCTGCACTATGATGCACCCATGTCTAAAAGTTATCTCGGGCTCTACAAGATATTAACCGTTGCTCCAAAATAAAATGAGATGAAGAAGCATGAAAAAATGCTCACGTTATGGCCCTCTAATGTCTTATGTAGCTGCTTGGCCTCTATGGCTTCTGTTGTGTGGGTAAGTGGTCCTGAAGTACTCCCATCATCATTTGAAGGTATAAAGAATATGTGGACCAAACTATGTGGTAGGTTGGTCCATGTGAGGTGACTCGGGTGGTGACATAGGTGGCGATCCACGTGTGTCACGTCCTCGACCTCTAACCACACCACGTCCTATCCCTCACCTAGGCATCCTATAATTGCATAAGGATGAATTTAGATCACCATCCAAGGTCAAGTTTTAGAGTTTAGAACAATTTTTAAGTTTTTGTCAAATTTTAGGTTATGGTATGGATTAGGGTTTATCACTTCACCAAATGACGCATTGTGAAAAGATTTCTCTCAATGGGGTTCCTTAATTAGCATTTATAATTATTAGTTAATAAATCTCATTACTTATAAAACCAAAAAAATTCCCAGAGCTCCCGATGTTGAAAACTAGCTCTTATACCAAGTGTAGCACCTGCTCCATGCGAGCCAAAAATGGACCCTAGAATTATAGAAAAAAAATAGGTTAATTTTTTAAAAGACAATCTTCTAAACTAAGTGTGCAACCCACTAACGATCCCATGAGTAACAAAAAAATTCCCAAAATAGGGTCTTGTGATTTTTAAAGTCTAACCAAGACACCTAACTAAAACATTTCCATAACCAGTTCAAATACGACGTTATTAACTTTTACCCCTAGGTTGGGCTCAAAATCCCCATTAGTATAATTTAACGGGAATAACTCTCTAATTTCATTTATCTCTATTCTTCATAGATTCCCTTTAATGAATTAAAGTAGTTAATAATGCAGAAACAACATTCTTTTGGTTAATTTAATTTCCACAATTTAAATTAATCTTCTAGAGTTAAATTAACTTTACTTTCCACTTTAAAATTAATTTTCTTGATGAATATTATTTCCTCAATTTGAATCAATTCACTAAATTAATTTAATCTCCTTAAATTAATTTACTTTACCTATTTATTTTCTCTAAATCAAATTACTCAATAAAACCATACAAAAATCTAGATTTAATTATCTCGTTATTCCTCAATCAAAAGAGGATTCTATAGTCTCCAAAAAAATTTATTTAAGTGGGGTGGGAGATGGAATATCCATCTCCCACCCTTGGATCCTTTCCATATCCATCCTAGATCTTAGGGCATCTCTCAAAACCCTAAACATCTTTAAGGTGATCTTATATTATGTTGTCTTCTCCAAAACTATGTTTTCCTCTCTTCCTTATGTATACAAGTTTTGGAGCTTCCATGGGAGCACGGTTATGGAGATGAGCTCTCCATTTTGTATACACATTTTAAGGAAAAATCTTGTTTATTGGTTATATATTTGTATTTTCTCCTCAATTTGGTTTTCATGGTGTTTGTATTCAAAATATATAGACATGAATTCTTTTTCCTTTTATTCTTTTATAAATATGTTGTAGGTCATTCCCTATTGTGACACACACACACACACACACACACACACACACACACACACACACACACACACACACACACACACACACACACACACATTATTCATGTGTGGTCGCAACCAACACACAAGCGATCAACCCTTACTATTATCCAAAATTACATCATATCCACTATAGACCTAAGGAAATTAAACCAAATCCACGTTATGACATGAATACTAAAAATCCATGAATCAATGACAGTTTATCTTGGAATCCACGGACAAGGAATTTTGCGTGGAATGGTCGGGTTTCATTTTTACCCATAACTTTTGAATCAAACATCCATTTAACCTCAAATAAAGTGCATTGGGAATGTCTTGGAGAAGGATTTCGAAAAAGGTCAATTTTATGGGAAATGGTGAATTAATTCATGATATTTTGATTTTTGAAGTATTGAAAATTGCATGTCATTTTTAGGAATCAAATCGGTTGAAGATGTTTTATTTTGATCCTCCTTCTCCCATGGATGATTCTTGAAGAATAATATGAATTTATAGCCCCCACCAAATGAAGAATAGATGATCAGATCATCAAGAATCAACAACTTGGAAATTCCATATTCATTCATATTCTTGATTGCATGGTTCTCCATTGATTTTATCCCTAAGCACATGGATCACAAATTAGCACGGTCTTAGTACTCAAACTAGAATCTATGGGATATTCCTTTGGGATTGAGACATTTTGTATAAAAATTAAAGGCTTATCTTCACAAATGGATCTTCTTGTGGTTGGTTTTGGTTGGAGCTTGTGAGGTTTATCCTTTAGAAGTGTGGATTTTGTTTGTGAAATGGATTTACAAAGGATTGATGACTTGTGCTTGTCATTTATAGGTTTATGATAAGGTGGTTATTATTGTACAACCATTATAAGGATTTGAGACTCATTCTTACATGTTTTCCTTGTATCCTTTGCAAATGGACACACAAAACATTTCTGCTATGTATAATTTTGATGTTTCTTCTTGTAATTTTTTTTTCAATCAATAAATTTCCATTCTCCTTTGTAATTTTGTGTTGATCATGCCAAATAACTGCAAAGAATCATTTTACAATTGATTTTTGATTGGGCATTGAGGGTTTGTTGTATTTTAGTGTTACTTTGCATCATTGGCTTCAATTATAAATTTCCTTTATGTAGTTTCTGAACATGCATACTTGTTTTCCTTAGGGTGTCCTTTGGTGTTGAAAATTTGGTGTGATGATTGCATGAGAATTCATTATCATGTGTTTGTGTTAGGGTTTCAAGATTTATTATGTATTATTTACCTTACTTGGGTGTCCATGAGGGTAAATAACCTTTGGAGGGTGATTTTCCTTTGATTCCATGTTTGAATGCATGAAGAATTTTCAAGAAAAATGGTTAATGCAACTAATTCCTCTCACTAGTCCCCTTTTCCACCATCTCCATCCTCCTTCATCTCATCTTACACTATCCTTTTGTCTCACTCCTTTACATATTTCATCACCACTGCATACCCCACATGTTATTTGTAGGTAAATCACACAACCTTTCTGCAACAAGAGTGTGTTCTCCTTGATTCAAAAGCTTAGTTTCTCAAGTATCATTTCACTTCAAGTTGTCAATAGATTCCTTCAAGATGATGCTTGTGATCACATTAAATCTATCTTTAGTGGCTTGTGTTTGATGTATCAAGTGTTTTCAATGCTTGTGTGACCATTCTTTTAAATGAGAATTACATTTTGTGGTTGCATTTGATCTTAGATTGAGGTTCCAACAAGTTTGAGGGTTTGAAATGTGATATCTCCCTCACTCTGTCAAGTCACCCCTTAGGTCCTCTCACATTGGTTTAGGAAAATCCATAAAGTAGCATATGAACAACCACACCCTTAGTAAAGTTCCTCTCTGTCATCCCTACAAGGCTTGATCATGAGGATAAGATAGATCCATCCTCGACTAAAAATGAAAAATCAACAGGCTATCTTCCTCCCTTGATTCATCTTCATTGGGGGTGTTAATAGAGTGTTGGTTCCCAATATAACACCCCAAACAAGACTAAAATGTATATTTACATGAAGAGGAAGCAAGGGAGGAAGATAGACCCATTTAAATTTTCATTTTGTAGCCAAGGATGGATCTATCTTCTCCTCATGATCAAGCCTTGTATGGATGATAAGAAGCACTTTAATGAGGGTAAGGTTGTTCACCTACTAATTTTTGGATTTTCCTAAACTAAGGTGAGAGGACATGAGGGGTGGATTGAAAGAGGGAGGAGATACTATATTTCAAACCCTATAACTTATTGGAACCTCAATTTGATATAAAATGCAACCAAAAATGTAATTACCATTCAAATGAATGGTCAAAACAACATTGTAAAATTTATACATCAAACACAAGCCACGAAGGTGTTTGAGTCCCTAAACCTCTTTGTAGCTTATATTTGTAGCCTAATTTGCCTTAATTATCCATTCCTTGCTTTTACGTAGCTTCTTGCTTTGTTTTTCCTTAGTTTTGGCCTTTAGTTTCAAAACCGCTGCCCTACCTAGGTGGAGGTCTTGTAACCGCCACCCATACAAGGTGGCGGTTTTGTAACCACCATCCTGCACATGGCGGCGGTCATGTAACCGCTTTCCACTGCGCAAGATGGAGGTCATGTGTGAAATTTCCAAAATGTTCCAATGTCAATTAAGATGTATGTTGCCTCACTTAAGTTCACTTTTAATGCACGTTTTTGAACCATTTTAGCTAATTTCAAGCCTAACTACCTTGTGGAAATCTCTTCTTCACTTCTAATTTGTAATTGATCATGATTGATTGTTCAAACTACCTCTTCATTGTTGATGTGGCACCCCATGGCTGCCAAGTGTTGTTATGCACAGCCCAACCAACCTTCTATAAATTGATCACTTGTTCTCAAGCAAATGGCTGGAGATCATTTTGTGTATTATTGCATTGTTAAGTTGCCACATTCTTGCTGAAAATTATATAGTGAAGCTCAACTCACTTGTGTTATCTCTCTTCCACCTACATTGCTACCAAATTCCTACCAAGTTTTCGTTGCTCTAGTACCTTCTCGTTGTTTCTTCTATAACATTCCCATACCTTGGACTCACGTGAACATATGATATTGAAAATACAAGCTTAGGGGACAAAGTACAACACAACTGGATTTACCATTGCTATGTATTTCCGGTTTGGGTTCGTGTTTGTTTTCTTCATTTATTTATATAATTGTTTATGAATCATACGTACACATATCAAATAGAGTAGAGGAAGTAATTGCAAATAGTCAAATTCACAGAAGCTTTATATCTTCCATAGAGATAATAAATTAGTTATATATTGTGGTTTCCCTTAGATCTTTACATATTCTATCCGGGAGGTTGCGGGGAAGAAAAGATTTTGAATATTTCAATCTTCCTGTGTATCTGAGGTAGAAGAGGATTTAATAATCCACACTTACAAATTGGAAAAGAGGCTTTGTTTAGATTAAATTAGATTAATACACTATTGTATAAGAAATTGACTACATACGATTGATTTGTTTTTTGGGATTTTAATTAGATTAGAAGCTTTCATTTCTTTGTTTTATAGATTACAGAAAAAGAACAAAAATATTTATTTTATCGAGTAGTTATTTTTATTGTTTTATTCATATCTTGAAAATACCAAAAACATAGAATAGTTTTAATTCAAAAGATTAGTTGTTATTTTCTTGATTAAATTAGATCATTTCAAACACATGACCATTAACGGTCTGAACAAGAACACACATACGGAAGTGATCCACGAGTACCACAACCGAAGCGGTCCCGAGTTACTCATAAACATAGATACACGATACTTGTATGCTTGTCATCAACACATCATCATGATACATTTGAAAAGATTGAACAAATAATATCTTTAAACATCAAAGCTGATAAATCTTACAATTACTAGACTACGCACGGAAGTGGAGTCTATATCTTATACATGATAATACATGGACCATGACAGAAATAATTTATGGTTGTGATCCTATGGTCCCCCATCCTGACCATCGATGGGACCGAAGGCTAGCTAGAAATTGACACCGGTTTACAAGCATTAGTCTTGAGATATTCCCCACTTCCACCAAACATCATTAGGTAATTAAACATTCTAAATGAAGAAGCTCATCGAGCCCTCATGTTTTAGACCGAACTTGCCAACCATCCATAGGGATAATGGAACCATGTCTCCATTTCTTATTCCATGACCTTGTCTATAAATCATTATGAGGCTCTCGTTGGTTTCCCACACATTCCACAACTGATAGAAAGGATTTCCACATAAATTGATATCGAAAGGAATCTCCGTGTAGCAATTATTTCGATCCGACCATCGGACCAGTTTAGGTTAAATTTCGTTCACTTCCCTTGACAAGTAGATCTCGTTATTGAGTGTTGAGGACATCATTTTTCCTTGATAGCTTGTTATTACCATTCCCAGAATTTTTGCCCACATATCACTTTCACTACACTCACCATCCACACTTTCCACATTGGATGCCCGACACAACCTAGGGGGGTTGAGTGTGGTTAAAGGTCATGTCAATTTTGATCCGTACAGGTGATCAAAAGCATCATTTGAAGAAATTTACTAATAACTTGGAGTGAAATGATACTTAAGATATTAATAGTTATGAAGAAAGGTAAACACACTTCAGATCTTGTAAAGGTTGTGTGATTTTTACTAGTAGATAATATGTGGGGTATGTAATGGTGATGAAATATGTAGAGGGGTGGGACAAAAGGATAGTGTAAGATGAGATGAAGGAGGATGGAGATGGTGGAAAAGGGGACTAGTGAGAGGAAGTAGCTGCATTAACCATTTTGTTTTGAAAATTCTTAATGAATTCAAACATGTAATTGAAGTTAAATCACCCTCCAAAGGTTATTTACCCTCATAGACACCCAAGAAAGGTAAATAATACAAAATAACTCTTTAAACCCTAAAAAGACACTGAGAATGAAGTCTCATGCACTCATCACACCAAATTTCTAACACCGAGGACACCCTAAGGCAAACATGTATGTATGTTCAGAGATTATGGAAAGGAAATTTATGATTGAATCCAATGATGCAAGGTAACACTATAATGTAACAAACCCTCAATTCACAATCAAACAATCAATTAAAAAATGATTCTATGCAGCTATTTGGCATGATCAACACATAATTACAAAGGAGAATGCAAATTTATTGATTTTAAATTTGTTTACAAGAAGAAACATCAAAAGTGTACATGACAGATAGGTTTTATGTGTCCATTTTCAAAGGATACAAGGGAAACATGTAATAATGAGTCTCAAATCCTGCTAATGGTTGTACAATAATAACCACCTTAGCATGAACATGTAAATGACAAACACAAGTCACCAATTCTTTGTAAATTTTCTTCACAAATAGAAATATGCACTTCTAAGGAGAAACCTCACGAGCTCCAACTAAAACCAACCACAAGAAGATCCATTTTTAGAGAGAAGCCTTCAATTTTAATACAAAATATATCAATCCCAAAGGAATATCCCATAAATGCCAATCCAAAGATTGAGAGCATGTTAATTGATGATATGATTCTTGATGCTTTGATCATTGACTCTTCATTTTATGGGGGAAAAAGAGGCATATTATTCTTCAAGAAGAATAAATGGGTGAATGAGGATCATAATAAAACATCTTCAACCAATTTGACTCCTAAAAATGATGTGCAACTACTAAAACTTAGAACATAAAAATATCATGAATTGCTTCACCATTTCCTTTAATATTGATCTCTTTGAAAGCCTTCTCCAAGACATTACCAATGTACTTAATTTTAGTTAAAATGGATGTCCTGAGTCAAAATTTATGGGCAAAAATTCAAACCCTAACATTCTCACATAAAATTCCCTTACTCCACGGATTCCAGGATAATCCACCTTTGCTTCATAGATTTTTGAGTATTCATGTCATGTTACTGATTTTGATTGATTTCCATAGATATATCACGGTTTTTATTGTTCCGCATGGTCATCCTTTATGTGTGGCTCTTCTTCTTTAGGTTCCACGACTTCAACAATTTTGTAAAACATTAAGTGTCTGATGTCCACGGAACACCAAATTTCATTATCCCATGAAGTTTTCTATTTTTCTAAACTTAGTCGTTTGATGCAATCATACACTTACTATTATTACATCATTATGATGTAAATGTTCATGCCCTCCGTTGATGTCACAAAATTATGATTCCTTTGTTATGCAACATTCCTTTCCCATGACCACACTTCTTTATTCCATGACCATTTTTAAATTCCACGGAAGACCAAACCTTGATACACCCATGAAAAATTAAGTTCCTTATTCTACGCACATCCACACTTGGTCATGTTCTAACTTCCTTCTTCCTACTTTACAACTCCTTGCATCACTTCTCTTAGCATCGTGACTTTTCACCGAGCATAATATACCTTTTTGTTTCGTGGAAATGATTAACTCCCATAACACTATAATTACCAAGTCCATAAAGCACCAAGTCTCTATATCCCTTTGTTTTGTGGCATTCCTTTGTAAGTTGCATTAGCCCATGTAACACTATCCTCTAACTTCTGCAACTTCTTTGTTTTGATTCAAACATGTCAAAGAATTCATTTTCTTCAATTTGTGACTATTATTTCTCAAAATCCACGGATAAGCTGAAACATTGTGAAATCATCAAAACTAAAGGAAATTCAATATGTAAGTGTAAATCCACATTATAGGATAATAACATGATACAAATATAACTTTTAGGACCAAGGAACCATTAAGCACTTTGTGGAAAAAAGGGAACAAATGGGGAAAATGGCAAGATCACTTCAACATGTTTTGAAGGTTTTTTCAAAGATGGTGCCAAGAGATAAGGAGATAAAAATGGGCATTAATAGATTGATTATAATTATATATGATATTAGCCAAGTCAAAAAATGGAGAAGGAACAACATGTTTTACAATCCCATAAGTGATATGGACCTGATTAGAGGCTTGGTAACCATTATAGTTTTATAAGGCATGAAAGCGAAGACATGGCCAAATAAATAATAATAAATGTAATGGTAAATATAATACACTCACTAGAAAAACCATAGCGTTTTTGGAAATAATAATTCCCACATAAAGGAGCTAAATAAGACCTTATATTAGGTGAATGGTTTAAAAAAACATCATGTTCACAAAATGTTTACATAATTTTAAAATTAATATATGTTTTGCATGCACTAAAAGAGGATGTAAGGTTCGCTAGATGGGGTTATTTTAATTAATTAACTTCCATAATCATGCAATATCATAACAACACATTAATTTTTGCAACTATTGATAGTATATGCTATAATCTCAAAAATACAAAGAGAAATGCACTTAGTTATATAGATTGAAAGATGAGATATTTTGGTGCACATCTTTGGATAATGTGGGATTATTGAACTTGAGTATGTTTCATTTATGAGATTATAACGAGAAAATTCCATAGTTTGGAATCATGCATCTCTTTCATGATCAATCATATAGTCTTGGACCTTATGTATAGTTTTGGACTTGATCAAAGTTTGTTTATATGACTTATTGTGCCTTTGGTTTCCCATAAATGTTTCAGCTGTCAAACCCTAAGTATTGCATAGTTTTAGAACCCTCTAAATAATTTGAATCAAACTCAAACCCTAACCATGGGTGGAATACCTTATAAGAAGGTTAGTGTTTGGGTTGAAGTGTAATTTGTACACTATCTACGATGGTACTACTCTAAATAGGACTCAAACCACACATATTATCCACATAGCATGTGATATATGTTTGGATACAACTAGATTGGAAACTTGAACCAATTTGACAATGATCTAGATGATCTTTCTCTTATTAAGACATTGGATTTGGATATATATGGATGTTTTAAAATGAGGGAAGTTGAATTCATTAACCTAGGTGAGTGCTTTAGAATTGTATCATGTTTTCTTTAATGGATGTGCATCATCTTTGGTAAGATTTAGGGAGTCTTGCGTGCATTTTATGTTAGTATTTGTAATGTATCTCATGAGAGTGCCATGTGAGGAAATGAAATGATATGAAATTGCTTATATATGGTTCCAAATGTAATTTATTATGACAAGGCCAACCCATGAGGATAAAATGACCCAACAAAGATAATAAAATTGAAAGAAAATTTGGAGGATGTGTAGTCCAATACCATACATGTATCTAGAGACAAAATATTACATATTGACCATATTGTATGTTTTTGGACAAGGAGGCTGTGAATGCAATTTGAAAGATGTATCATGATAAACAGAGATTTAATACTTATTTTATGCATTTATATTCAAAATGTGATGACATATCAGTGTGTAGAGATGATCAAGTTTGGATAGAGAAAGTAAGATGTAATGAGAAAGGATAGAATGTGGATATTTTATTTAGTTAAGTTTCATTATCACAACTAATAGTGTCAAAGGGTAAATTTCCAAATTTGAGTGTCTATACTAAGACTAAGTTTATTTTTTGTTATTTTCTAGTTTATGAATGAAATGTATACAATTAAGATTAATCTAAACCCTGATTAGAAATGAATACTAAAATTAAAATAATAAATAGAAACTTGATCCCAAAGGTGAGAAGATCCCGAAAAAGAGGATTTTGAAATCCTAAGCTGAAAATAATTTGAAATTAAAATAGATCTAATACAAGTATTTATTTTTCCTTTCTTTTAAATCATTTTTAAGAATAAATCAAAGATATGAAAATTGTGAAGAGAGTTTAAGCTAAACCATTAATTAAATAAACAAAATAAAATAAAAATCCAATCTCTTTCTATAGATAGAAAGGGTTGGGTTGACTTATGTTGTGTATACCCTTAGTATAATTAATCTAGTAGATGCTCAAGGTAACCGGTGTGGTAGTGATAGTGTAGAAAAGAGAGATTGGAATGTGGATGTGTAATGAATGCATAATAACAACATATATGTGGTTGGTTCATAGAGCTCAAAAGATTGTTCTAAAACCCTATGTATCCTCTTTGTGAATGGTAACAAAAATTAAGGTCCTTAGTGGTGATTTTCATGGGAAGAAATATCCTTTAGGCATGGTCTCTCTCTTTAGATGAAAAGTTATAAAGAACAACTCTATTATCTAAAAAATCTCAAAAATTATAGGGTGCAACAAATGAGTGCACAATTTTCCTTCATATAAAATCCTCTAAGTGATCAAAAATCCCAACTCTAGATTAAAAACTCTAACTCTAGATTAGAAACATATATGGCCAAGATTGGACCATTAGGTAGTGAAATCAAGTAGGGTGGATTCATATGGGAATAAATGGGTTCAAAAATAGAAGTAATGGATGTGGAATTGAAAAGAAAAAAAAAAAAGAAGAAGTCCATGTGGTGTCTCCAAATTTCACCTTGAAATATGAGACTACCCCATATTTAATTTCATTTTTTAAAATAACGGGTCGTTTAGTGTTTTTATTGCCAAATAGTGTATCAGTATCACGTCAAGATATTCCAGAGAGTCATATGAGTGAATTTTGATAAATACCTAGATTCCCAAACTCGTTATATTCATTTGTTTGGGTTTGCTACATTTTTTTATTTAATTATTTTAAGCCCGTTTGATGTAAATCGTGCTCGGTTTAACCTTGTTGAAGTTATGCATGTCAAAACTCACATATACCAGTAGGGTTTTCACTAGGAATGAATCTTGGGCTTTGTCTGTGACTTCTAGCAACGTTTTTCGTTTCTGTGTTTTTTTGAGTTTTTTCTCTGTGAAATTTTTCTAGGTCAACTCCTTTGCCGGTTTAGCCTGTTTTCTTGCTTGGAGTATCAGGAGATCATATACGGACATCATGCCAGAAGGAATTCACCACAGGAAGTCTGGTTCCCTGAGAAAAGATGAAGTTATGCACAAAAAGACCTCTTCTAGGTAAGTCACATTTTTGGGAAAAGGAAGGTTTTAAGTTGCAGTGGGTTTTTGGTAGCAGCAGGCAGGTGGGGATTGCATACCTACCTTGCAGGGTACTTTTTCCCATGGTAAGGAAAGTCACTTAAGTCATAATGGGAAAAATAGAGGCAGCAAGCAGGGAATTGCTTACCTGCCTTGTAGGGTGAAAATTCCCATCATGAAATAAAAGAAAATCACTTAAGGCATTGATGGGAATTGCATACTTGCCTTGTAGGGTAAACAATCCCATTATAAAAGTCAAACAACTTAAGTGGACCATGGGATTTTCGGAGCTGCAGTGCAGGGTGACTAATCCCATCAAAAAGTGACTTTTAAAAATAGAAATCAGCCATGGGGAAAAGTGCGACCCACCTAGAGGAAGAATAATACTTTTTAAAGTATTAATTAATTGTTTCCTTTCCTATTTTTGGTGCCCAAGCTTGTGGAAAAGATGGAAATAGAATGCTTAAATTAAATAAATTTAATTTATTTAATGCAGCCCTCTCTCATGCTAAAAAGTGCGACCCACCTAGAGGAGAAATAATACTTTTTAAAGTATTTATTGATGGAATTAATTCCTATTTTTGGCGCATGAGGTCAAAGCATAAGGTGAAGTCAAAGAAGACTGAAGGAAGGAAGCTTAAATTAAATAAATTTAATTTATTTAATGGCTGTCCTAAAGCATGCAATTTTGGCACCCCAGTTAAAGAGAAAAGCATGATTTTTAATTAATTAATTGCTAGGAATAGGAGGGGCAATTATTAATTATAGGATTATGAAGGTTATATAAGCATGGGCTGCCATTAGTAAGAAAGTAATTAATTCTTTATCAAAGGTATGCATCCCGTAGTTTTGGCGCCCAAAGAAGGAGGAGTTTTGCTTGGAAAAGAGTATTTTTACCGCACGAAAACTTCAAAGTTTGGTGCATAGGTTTGAAGGAGCTTGATTTAAGTCTGTATAATTGTCTGCATATTATTATAAGCACCTAGGTGAAGTTACAAATATTCATGCTTTCTTTTCATGCAAGCAAAGCCTCAAATTTTAGGGCAGCGGGCTTTATATGTAGATTTTTATAATTAAAATCAAGTGTTCATGCTCTGGATTCCGTCTTTGTCTGAATAAACTGCAGGTGTTCATCATAGGTGCTTATTGAAGTTAAAGGGAGTATAAATCAATGTCTAATACATTGAATATATCCTCCTAATCTAAGGAAATCCCCAGATCTGCACCAATTGTAAAGAATACCGGCCGAATAAAAAGAAGAATAATTACTCGAAAAAGATTACTCGCCATGGCAAAGCATGATGAAAGAAAAGGATCAATATAATCATGCATAGCTTCCAAATCCGAGATCCAACCCGATCCATATCCAGATGCGAGATGTAGATCTAGATGAAATTTGTAATTGTAAAGGCTTCCAACAAAAAAATCATACTCTTGTTTCTAATGCAGCCTCATGTAGAAGTCAGTGCATGGAGAATTCCTTCCAAGATCTTGTGCATGTGCTCCCATCTTCCAGTTGAAGCCTTCATTGAATTTGCATTCATCCGGAGTGCTTTCCAGAATTTTTAATTGCTCATATGCAATTAAAAATAAAAATGATGAGTTATTTATGACAAACATTGCCGATGCATGTATTGGAGAAGAGCTACAAAAGCTTCAAGGATAAGAGGAAAAACAAGTCGGCAATACCAAAAAATCACAATGATCCGGTTGCTTCCGATCCGGTTTGGTGAGAATCAAAGGCAAAAGAATCAGCCGCATGCAGAATATGGAAAAAGAACAAGATTGGAAGTGTTGCAGCTTTCTTCTAGTTTCTTTTCCTCTTTCTTCTTCTTTCTCTTATTTCCTCCGACGAAGTAATCGAGCAATCAATTAAATTATAAAACTTAAGTGATTGGTTTAAAAGTCGTTACTTGAAGAAGTCAATTACTTGGAAATAGGTGGTAGACATGCAAAACAAAAGGTTCTATTTTCAGTTATAAATCATGCATGTCATGCAAAGAGGAATTCCAGGAGGAAGATTTCCAGTTGTTTCCTTTCTGACTTCCACATGTGCCAGTTTAGCTGTAGTTTCCTATTTGTAATTTCCCCTCTACATACTATAAGTAGAGGAAGAACCTTCAGGTAAACATATCAGAATTTGTAAGCAATATTCTTGTGTTCCAGACTTTGTGCTGAAACCCCTGATAGCTATTTGAAGCAAAGGAATAGAAAGGAGCTAATTTTTGGAGAACTTTGTGTCCACGGTGCATTTGTTTCTAACTTTTTGTCTTAGATCTACTTATAAACTTTATGTTATTTTAGATCTAGATCTGGAAGCTGCCTTTGCTTATAATTCTGTGTGTTAATATCTATTAGATTTTTCTATGTGCAAGCAATCAACTCTTTGATCTATTGATTGGGCTACACATCTCCCATATTTTTTCTTATTTCCCATCTTTTTCCCCTACTTTAGATATTTCCTTTCTTTAACAGGTGCTTACTTGCTAAAAAATGTTCACTATGGTTCATGAGTTTTTGTGTAGTTAAAATAATACCCACAAATAGATAGTAACATACTTAATCGACAAATCTTACACAGGGAGCCTCACCGGTAAATGAGGGAGATTTATCTCATGATTGCTGGAGGTGCTCTGCTATGCGAAAATCTAGCCAACACCATGCATGAGGGAAAAATAGCATGCAATACATGATAGAACCATCGATGTTTGTAGGGAAGTTACACAAACATCGTGGAAAATTTCAAAACCACCATTGAGGAAACAAAATAATCATGGAAATTATCAAAACCACTATGGCACATAAGCAAAGATAGTGTGGTGATTTCATAAATTTCCATGTCGGATGTGAGATCCACCATAATAGTAGTGTAAGCGCCACATTGGTGACATGAAAAATAAGAAATTCAATAAAAGGATAATGAAAAGAAGAAAATCCTTCCTCTTATCATTAAAGGTAGGATAGAAAGATAAAATCGAGGAAATAAGATAGAAAGGGAAAGTACAAAGCGGGGAAGTGGTTTGAGCATCTTTGGCACATGTATTGTGTTTTTTAGAGGCCATTGTTCTCATCACAAGGTATTTTAATGTATCACACCATGAAAAAAGGGTGTGTATAAACACATTTTTTTACTTACATCAATCATTTTCTGATTATCCCAAGGATTATCAAAATAAACCAAAGAGGAAGCATGATAAGCTCTAAGGTGGAGTTCCTCATAATTTACTAGGATGGTTTCAAGCACCAATGCACCACTAAGTTAAATAGAAATAAAACTATGGCTATAGGGGTTAATGTTCACCAACTTCTTGTTAGATACATTTATACTATTACATAAATATAAGGAGCCATCCTTAATAATTCTCCTAAATATTAGTAAAGTTGGACTTGTCTCAAAATTATCCAGAGGCCAGAAAAGATACACCATGGAAACATCATACTATTCTAGTATTTATTCGTTAGAAGGATGAATTATACTTAGATTAATTCATAACTTACAACATAAAATTTTAATCTAGTCACTACACTTTGGAATACCTTATATATGCAGGTATAAGAGAATAGTTACACATATAGGTAAAAAACATGGTTCACTAATCAAGGTAATATTAATAATGTTTGACAAGTGCCTATAAAACAATTACTCTTAAAGGGAAGGGTCATTTCAACCTAGGAATTGGTGAAGAGTAGCATAGGGTTCCTAACTCCATGCAGGATTAAGAGAATATAAGGATATTTTTCTCTTTAGCTACTTAGGCCCAAGTAGGACAATATGTTTTAGTGTGACACTAGTTACAAATTAAGTTCCTTTTACAATGTGACAAGTTAAAAATATCCATATTCATAACAAATTGCCTCCCACACTAATCAAGGAATATTTTCTCGATACATGAATCGACTAGATTAGATAAACATAAGAATATGGTTCAAAATAACTAATTAAGTTACATATAGATTTACAATGCTTCAATATAGTAGATATGTCTTTCCAAGATATAAATACTATACAAAATTTACATTTTCTTGAACATTACTATTCTCACCTAGATATTGTAAAAATCAAATCTCTTTTTTTCCTTTCACTTTGAAAATACAAGTAGTAACTACAATAAACATACAAATCTTTGAGCTACACCATTTATCTATATTCTCATTCCTAACATCTTGCAAGACTATAATATCATGGGTTGACACAACACTAAGCATGGATTACACTCTCACCAAAATGAGCTTACATGTGAGCTACCGAGATGAGCTCAAGGTCTGATTGGTGAGCTCCCAGAAGAGCACCTAGGTGAGCTACTTAGCGAGCTATTCGGTGAACTCCCGGTGAGATGTTAGGAAACCTCCCACCGAGTCATTAGGTGAGCTCCCACGTGAGCTACTTGGTGAGCTATCCGATGAACTGGAGGTGAGCTACCAGATGAGCTCAAGGTGAGTTGGTAAAGTGAGCTCGTCAACGAGCTCAAGATGATGATGACAAGGTGAGCTGATAGGTGAGCTCCCATGTGATTTGGCAATGTCTGAAGTTGTCGAGTGATCTCCCATGTGATTTTTTTTGGGTGAGGCTGACGAGCTCCTAGGTGAGCTCAAGTCAGCTGTTTGGTGAGCTTCAAGGCAAGCCGGCAAGGTGAGCTGTCGGTGAGCTCCCAGGTGAGTTTCTTGGAAAGCTCAAGTTGAGTTGCTCAACGAGGTCCTAGGTGAGCTACTTACTGAGCTCCTAGCCGAGCTCCTAGGTGAGCTGCTCGGTGAGCTCCCAAGTGAGCTCAAGGTAAGCTTGTCCATAATCTCTGAGGTAAGATTACATGCGGGCTATATGATGAGCTCAAGGTGAGTTGGCAAGGTGGGTTTTCAGGTGAGCTCCTAGGTGAGTTCTCAGTCGAGTTACTCAACGAGCTCCCAGGCGAGCTCAAATTGAGCTAATTGGTGAGCTCCCAAAAGAGCTCCCAGCAAGCTACTTGGTGAGCTATTCAGTGAGCTCTTAGGTGAGTTGCTTCAGGAAAGCTCCCAAGTGAGCTCCTCAAGCGAGCTCCCATCTGAGGTCCACATTGAGCTACTTGGCGAGCTCACAAGCCAAATCAGTCAACCTACTCGGCGAGCTACTCGGTGAGCTCCCAAATGAGTTATTAGGTAAGCTCCTAGGTGAGCTACTTGACGAGCTTCGAGGTGAGCTACCAAACAAGCTCAAGGTGAGTTAGAAAGGTGAGCTCCAAAGTAAGCTCAAGGCGAGTTGATAGGTAAGTTATCATGCGAGTTGGCAAGGTGAGCTGTCAGGCGAGCTCCATGCAAGTTTTTGGGTGAGCTTATTGAAGAGCTCCTAGATGAGCTCCTAGGTGAGCTACTCGGTGAGCTCCAAGGTGAGCTCAAAGCGAGCTTATCGGTAATCTCATAGGTGAGCTTACATGAGAGCTACCAGATGAGCTCAAGGTGATTTGGTGAGCTCAAGTTGAGTTAGCAAGGTGAGCTCAAGTTGAGTTGGCAAGGTGAGTTGTTAGGCGAGCTCCTAGGTGATTTACTCGATGAGCTCCCAGGTGAGCTCAACTCGAGCTGATCGGTGAGCTCCTAGAAGAAGTCCTAGGTGAGCTACTTGGTAAGCTATTTGGTAAGCTCCCAAGTGAGCTACTAGGTGAGCTCTTAAGTAAGCTACTTGGCAAGCTCCTAAGTGAGGTCCCCAATGAGGCTGCTCGGTGAGCTACCAGGGAGAGGCTATGGCGAGCTCCTGCGAGATGTTAGGTGAGCTCTTAGGTGAGCTACTTGGTGAGCTACTCGATGAACTCCGAGGTGAGCTACAAATGAGCTCAAGGTGAGTTGGCAAGGAGATCTCCTCGGTGAACTCAAGGCAAGGCTTGGCAAGGTAGGCTAATAGGGAGCTCCCACGAAGGCAAAGGGCGAGTGTCAGTGAGGTCACATGTGAGTTTTGGTGAGCTTTCTTGACGAGCTCCTGAGAAAGCACAAGTCAAGCTATTTGGTGAGCTCTTAGGTGAGCTCAAGGTGAGCTGGTAAGCTGAGCTATCAAGAGAACTCCTAGGAAAGTTTTTAGGCAAGCTCAAGTCGAGCTACTCAACGAGCTCCTGGGCGAGTTGCTTTTCGAGATCCCAGTAGAGCTCCTGGTGAGCTACTCAAGAGTGAACTCAAACTGAGCTTGTTGGTAATCTCATAAGTGAGCTTATATTAGAGCTACAGGATGAGCTCAGGTGATTTAGCAAGGTGAGTTCAAGGCTGAGTTTGGCAAGGTGAGTATTGGCTCCCAGGTGAGGCTCGAGTCCGGCAAGCTCAACTCGAGCTGATTGGTAAGTTCTGAAGAGCTCCCAGGTGAGCTCTTGGTGAGCTATTCGGTGAGAGATAGAGTAAAATTTCCAAATTTTGAAGTCTTTAAGTGTTTTTCGGGGTACCTAAGTCAGTGAAATCAAGAAAATCCGCATTCGGGTCATTTTTGTAAGTTTTCGGGTCTGCTTTAACTCCGCATCTTGGGTCATCCCACTTCGGCCCCAAGTACGAAAGTGCAAGTTGTTCCCGATCGGCCGAAATCCCCGAAACGTCCCCATTCTCGCCCGTCAACTTTTTGTCCCAAGTGTCCCAAAACTTTTGTGCGAGCTTTCCCATTTTCGGCCGAAACTCCCGAACCGCCAGACTTCGCGCATTTTCGCCCCAAATATCCCAAAATCAAAAGTGCGAGCTTCCTCTTTTCTACCGAAGCTTCCTAATCGCGCATCTCTGAATTTTCTGTTCCAAAAGTCCCAAGTCCAAATGGGCCTGCTGTTCCAATTTCGGCCGAAATGCCTGAACCGCGTACCTCGCGCATTTTCGTCCCAATTGTTCCAAAAGCTTTTGTGCATTCTCTCTCCATTTCGCCCGAGCCACAGTTTTCACGCATTCGTCTCACCTGCTCCAAGCGTACCAAGTGTCATTCACACTTAGCTTTTCCCGCTCATTCCGAATATGACGCTCTTTCAAATTGGTGGTGGTGTATTCAATGCGCATTAAATTCATTCCGCTCCTCAAACGGCTATATAACCAAGCATACCACCTTCGCATTTTTCACATTGCTTTCTTTGCTATCATTTGCTCAAACCCTCGCAACCTAGTTCCCTTTGCAAATTCCTTCCGCAGTCCGGTCGCAGCTCCGAATCTATCAATATGAAGATCAAGTTTCAGGGACAGGAGCAAATTTCTCCACTTGAGTCTCGCTGCTAGCAATATCGAGACAAAGTGAAGCTCGCCATCTCGACTTCGTGATTTTTGGTCAAGAATGACAGATGCAAAACCCTACGCCGATGGCACAGATGATTAATGATAGCGGTTTGGCTTTCACCGAGGTTTCCTATCTCAAGGCAAGCAGTGCTGCTGATACGGTACTTTCATGCGAGCTCACTTCGACCCCGATTCGAGCGACTTGACAAATGTACACGGGAGCTCATCGCTGCCGACGCTCGCCGCCATTGAGCTGCTCGAGGATTCCGAGATGGACAATGCCATAGTCGTCTCTCGGATCAAGCACAGCCATGTTCGACCAAGACAAAGATAAATATAAAGCTCGAGTGGCGAGGTCTTGGTTGAAGAACCCTAGGAAAGGAGCTTCTCGTCTCGACCAAAACCCTTCCTAAGGCGGATTTCAATGAAGAATTGTCGATTTTATAATCCCGCTGGCTCTGGTTATGGGTTTGCCCTCAACCAATGAATTTTATTTCGGATGTGCCCGCCATCAAGATGGTGTGCGAGGGAACGCAAAACATCAATCGGCGTAAATCATAAGCATGAATTTGGCCGAGCAATTATCCAATGTGCAACAAACAAAGAAGTTCTTCATGACTTCAGATATCGATGTATACCCTAGCAATCACACGGCAATGGTTTGGTTTTTCCTACATCGATGCGCACAAAGACGATCCAAAGTGTACGCTATTGCCCGCAGCTTCACCCTAGAGACCAAAGAATCGGAATTTCGAAGGGTCAATGATGCCTTCACCATGTACGTGGTCGATTGCTCGAAGGTGACACCGCCAGGAGGTTTTCGAGACGGGCTATGAACTCCGATATCACAATATGGAGCCTATTTCATTCGGGCCAGAAATTCTCTTATATCGGGCCACTGCTATGAGAATACTCCTCTCGCGGCTTCCCATGTTCTCGCAACAACAAAATGGCCTTGATTGAGATATGCAGCAAATCGGACAAGTTGCACGTAACTCTGCAGAGACAAGAAGATTTCGCTTACACTTTCCCATCTCTCTCGGGAAACTACACATGCAAAACGGCCCCGGATGCTCGTAACGTAGAAGAGCCCCTGATCCCTATCATCGCTCATTTCTTCAAGCCAAGAACCTCGTTTTGACTTGAAGAAGTTCATCAAAGGAACATCAAGATAGTCTATCATCACAGGCGTATACGTAAGACTACCGGGCCGATCAGTGCGATGATTTTGAAGCCGTAAGAAGGCATTGTGGCAGTTCTCCTCGCACCGATCCAAGAACTCGGCCTGTACTTAAGTTCCCGAAGGTCTCCAGATGACAATTCTGAGCTATATTCATATGAATACGAAAATGTGATTAAGCACACCTCTGGAGGACCTGGATTGGAACAGAAAAGAAAGAGATGATCTCAAGCCGAGATTATTGCCCAGTCTTGATCGTAACTAGGGTCTGTTCAAGAAGAAGATCCGAGAATTCAAGAGGCACTCGTGAGAATCCAGCTCCAAAGATGATTCGACACCCATAAGGGAAGCATCAATTCCAGAGTCTGGGACACCAGTGAAAACCCCTCCTGCCTCAATAGCTCAGGGACTTGTAGGATCTACTCCTTCTCCATCTACCCAAGTATACAAGAAGAAACTCAAAGAGGTAAAGAAGGAGCCTGCGCAGAGGATGACCCTCCAAGAAAACAGCAGAGTTGCCTATGGGGCCGAGAACATCATCGTTCTCAAGTGAAAGTGAAGACAAGAGGTGCCAATTCCTACAAGTGTTCCCGAAAATCCAAAGCAGATAAAGATAAAGAAGTCCAGAGCACCGAACTTCCAGGTACTACTGATTCTTCTGCCGCCATTACCTCCAGTGTTCTGCCAACATCTCAGCTTGAGTCAACAAATGCCTGCACCTTGAGTGTCATGAGCTCCTCGCTCTCTGGTCCCCTTGCTTCTCCCGCATTCTTCTTCTTCCTCTTTTGCTTGGGTGCAACCTCTGGTTGATAAAAGGAAGAGAAAATCCTCCTCTCAAAGCTTGGGACCAAATTTTGATGCTGTAGCAGCCTTGTTGGGCACCACTCCTTCTCGTGCCAAGAAAGCCAGAACTACTTCCAGGATTGTGTCGGATGCTCGAGGTCAGCAATTCCTGGAGATTGCTAAGCCCACAGTAGACAAATCGGAATCAGAGTTGCTGACATCCGACTTGGAACTTTCAAGGATCCCTATGGGAGAGTCTACTCCTGAAGGTGAGATTCATAACCTCCAGGAAACAGTCACCAGAGTCATTGGAAGGGTAGAGAAAGGGCAGCAGACGATTGAACAGCTGGAAGAACAATCCCAAGTTCTCACGAGTTTTATCAAGTCACTCTTGTCTAAGGACAAAGTTTTAGACCCCACTCCCTTGACTGCTCTACCCCCTCCTGTAATTCTAAGCCAAGATGAAGTGCAAGAAATTAAAGATATGCACAAGTATTCTGTCTATGGTAGAGCTATCGAAGCCATGGTGGATGACATGCTTGTTGCCGGGCTAAACTTCATCGACGAAGCTTTTAAGCTACATGGAAAGGTAGACAAGTTGCAACATAAACTATCCTCTACCATTGAAGTTATGAATAAGGAGCTTAAACTTTGGGGCAGTTGCATTGTAGACCTTCGCCTCATGGGACAGACAGATGAGAACATCTTACTGGCGAGTAAGATTTTCGATGATGCCGAAGATAATCTATCAAAATCCTGGGTCTACAGTGTAGAGTGGAAAATCAGAGTCCTGGAAGAGGCTGTAGGAGAAATGAAGAATAGCTGGCAAAAGGGAGAAGCTTTCAAGACGCTAGCAGCTGCTGCTTTCAAAGATATGCATTGTCATCTTCAGGATGAGAACTCTGGCATTCCCTCGTCCTTGCAAGAAATCAAAGCTCAGTTCAGAGCTTTTGTCAAAGATAATCTTTTCAAGGAAGACTCCATCTCTAAAGACAAGATAAAGGAAATTTGTTCTCTCCAAATCGCCATCAAGAAGCAAACAAAGACTATCATACTCACGCGAGTTTGATAAAGAGATGGAGAAATGCTCTGGATTTTGGACTCACCGCAACTAACACATCACCCTCGTGGCGTAGATATAGCCGAGTCATTGAAGAAGTTCAGCAATGCGGATTCTCAAGACAAGTGGGTCCCTCCCAAGAAGCAGCCTGCCACCTGTCTCCTTCTCTCTCTTTCCCTCTTCTTTCCTTTCTTTTCGTATTCGTTGTAATTAGTTAAGGTATTGCAACCGCAATACTTAACTATTCTTTATTTAAAAGAAACGGTTACAAATCGTAACCGACTTCAGAAGCTATATAATGGCCTTTCACGCCATTTTGAAAGGGAGGAAGAACTTGGCATACTCTCGAAATTGTAAATAGATCTTGAACGATATCAATACAAAAGGGCTTTTCTTTTCATTCTCTATCCGAATCTCTGTATTCTCGTGTTTTCCTTTAGTATTGTGAAGATTATTTTGTACCTAATTCGTTAGTCTTGCTGATTGCTTTTGCAAATACAGTGATCTTGCACGACCAAGAAAGAACTTTGTGTCTTTGATTAATGAATCTGAAGAAGGTCGTTGAAGAACTTTGTGTCTTTGATCTTATTCAGTTAATACAAATAATCTTGTTCCAAATTCCCTGCAACTTCGCACTCGTAAAGAATTATTCTGTTATCTACAATTCCAAACGTTTGCTATTCTGCTTATCTTCGTACCCTCTTTCCTCAGCCCGTTTGTAACTGATGATCTTTGTGGAAAACATTTTCGTGGTATCCAAGTTCAACCATAAAATGACATTCTGTATATTTGTAAATAAGTTTGTGTCTCAATAAGGGAACCTCTCCCATTAAAGAGGAGGGACTTCTTGTCCCCTGACTGTTGCTCTTCTAAAAAGTCCTATTTGAAAACCAACAGTTTTTGGCGACTCCGCTGGGGAAAATCGCATTCCAGTACTATAATTTTTTTCGATCATCCTTTGATCTGGCGACTCCGCGGTTTCACTCGAGGGAGAAGGGCCCTTGTATCGAAGATTCTCGCCAGCTTTTGAGCAACAGGTTTTCCTTTCCCTTCAAATAGAAGAACTCGCTCAACGAGCACTCCGCCCGCTCGAGATAGAAGTCCTACACAGCCTGCCTAGCCCTAATCTACAAGCTCGATCCTCGCTTTGGTGTTAAAGTTCCCTTCGACCGTATTCCCAAGAAGAATGGCACAATTACCATGGGGACAACGTGTCGGACCTCCTGCCTCACTGGCCACTTTTCGCATGAGTTACCTCGAGGTAACCGAAAGAACTTCCCAAAGTTTAAAGGAGATGGCAAAATTCACCCCGATGAACATATCTGCAGCATTCATAGTGTGTGGGGTCTTGGGGTTGAACATGAAGACGCCTCAAGCAAGACTGCTTCGCCGAGACATTACAGATAATGTCCGGCCGATCGTTCTATCACCTTCCTACTTTGGTGCCATCACCGACCGGACTACCATGAGAACTCGCCTTCAAAACCGTTTAAGCCGGCAGAAAGATGTGCATGCCCCGCTTGCCTGCATTTCTCAAATAAAGAAAGATCCATCGAACCCATGAGAGAATTTGTGGCTCGGTTCAACAGATTGATCAACAAGATTCCCGCAAATACTCGGGCGGCTGATCAAATTCAAAAATGTTTCTTTTTGAATGCCCAAACGCCTAAAGTCAGTTATGCTCTAAGAAGGGCTAATCTTGGAACGCTAGTTCTGGATCAAGAACTGGCTGTTAGTATCGAGGACGACCTGATCATGTCAGGGAAGTTGAAAGAGATCCTCTCAAATCGAAATCTGCTTTCTTCCTCTTCCACTCTCGACCCACTCGATCCATTAGTCCAAAACTTGCAAATGATCTAGTGGCTATAAAGAAACAATTAGCCCAAAGATGCACCATATGCAGATGTTCCGAGAAGAAATTTTCAACCCGAAACCGTCTCACAAATTTCCACACACCGATCGCACTTCAAGGGCCTCCCGCCAAAGTCCCCGTGAACGCAACTCGTGAAGTCAAGAACCGATGATGACGTGATAAGAAGCTCGTGAGGAGTTCCCCGGAAGAATTTGACGATGAGGCGGAAGAACTCGAAGGATCTCGGGTTAATTTCTTTACCACCGAAGGCACTGATGATGGAGATAACTATGATGAAGTGGTAGCAGATATGAACAGTGAATCTTTTGCTGTCATGACTCGAGAACAGCATTTGAGCGTAAGGAGAAAATAACACAGCCCACGAAGAAATCTAAGGAACAGCCAGCAACCATTCCTGTAATTGCCAGAAGAGGATCCCCTATCCCGACCTCATCTGCACCAAAGGTAAGTACTGTCGACACTGCTCCCAAAGTTTCTTCTTCTTCCTTTTCTCCTAAAGTTGATAAATCTAGAATTCCAAATGATGATGGCCATCCACCTCTCGGATCCTTTGATATTGTAGATCATCTTAAAAGGACCAAAGTTCAAATTTCGTAGGTTGAATATTACCAAACCCATCCTAAAGCTTTTGCCAAGATGATCCAATTTGTTAATTCCCATTCCAAGACCACCTCTAAAGGCCTTTTGCCCACACCTCCTTCTATACCACAAACCTAGTCCGTAAATTGCACCTCACCTCGGAGACAAAATCAAGCCTTTTTATGTTACCTCCTTATAGCGGCCATAGGCTTAGAATCGTGTCATAGATTCCGGAGCCTCAGATAATGTGATGCCCGCCAAAGTAGCTCATGCTTTAGGCTTGACCCTTACTCGTACTTATGGATCTTGCTACTCCATGGAAAGTAAGGAAGTACCTTTGGTGGGAAGGATTAAAGATGCACAAGTGGCTTTTGCTGCTTTACCTGAAAAGAAGGTCTTGGCTACCATACTAGTAGCCGACATTCCTCCTTCCTATGGAATGTTGCTAAGCAGAAACTTCTGTAAAGATGTGGGTGGAGAGATTCAAATGGATTGGTCACACGCTCTCATACCTGTCAATGGACAAATGAAGAAGCTACTACCTGAGAAGCAGTCCGAGTACATTGTGCAGAAGACAGATGATCCCAAGGCACAAATACTCTATGAGGACAGAGGCCATGGTAATTACATGATTTTGTCCCCTGATGAAATCCGACCCTGCAAAATATCACCTAAGGATCCCAATGGTGTCTGGATCTTAGAATTTGATGGCAGTTGTTCTTCGGCTGGTTCTGGAGCCGGTGTTCTGTTAATATCACCTGAAGGCTGCCTATACCCCTTTTCATTCAAATTGCAGTTCGAGAACACTAACAATACAGCAGAGTATGAGGCTCTCATCCTTGATTGCAAGTGGCCAAAGAACGAGGTGTAAAAATCTTTTGCTCGTGGTGATGCAGAGCTGATTGTGAAGCAAGTCGAAGCTGCTTGTAAAGAACGGAGGTCAAGCATTATCGGAATCAGGTTTGGGATTCAATTGAATTCCTTGATGCCTTCTCCATTGAAGCAATTCCCAGAGAAAAGAACAGCAGAGCTGATTCCCTGGCTGTCTCAGGGTCATTATTGATTCCTCATCCTGAATTCTCTCAGGATAAATTCACTATCGAGATGGTCCACCGACCTAGTGTCCCCGATAATACTAACAACCGGCAAGTCTTCAACGACGACCAGCATTTGCTTTCCTTCCTGGAGCTCAAGGGCAATTTTGAACAACTGTATTTCGAAGGAAGTGACAACCTGCCTCGTGAGAGCGTGTCTTCGGACCAAGCCGTCACCCAAGGAGAAGAAACTGATCAGGAAGGGTGCATTAAGCTCAAAGGAAACAAGATCCCCAAAGGTTTGGTGAGTTTGGAGGAGTTGTTTGATAAGCATGACAGGTACGTGAGATCTAAAGCTTCCATTGGACCTCGGCAATCAGCTGAGTATGATAAAATTGATATTGGGAGTTCTGATGACCCGAAGCTGGTAAATATCGGGAAGTGTTGCACATCAGATGAAAGGAGAAGAGCAATTGACCTTCTAAGGAAATATAAGGATGTGCTTGCTTATTCTTATGAAGATCTAAAAGCCTTCAAGCCAAAAGAAATGCAACACTCTATCCCTCTCAAGCCAGGAATCAAGCCTTTCAAGCAGAAGCAGAGGCAGTATAACCCAAAGATAGCTGACACCATATTTCAGGAGATTCAGAAACTGCTAAAGGCTAAAATCATCTTTCCCATTCACCATTCGACTTGGATTGCAAACATTGTACTCATAGGAAGAAGAATGGGAGATCCGTATCTCGTGTTGATTTCAGAACTCCGAATCAGCCTCTCTCGAAGATAACTACCCTCTCGCCTATGATGGATCAGGTTTTGCAAGCTGTAATGTGCTCCGAGATGTTATCTATGCTTGATGGCTTTTCTCGATACAATCGTAGAGGTCGACATCGCCGATCAACATAAGACACCTTCACAACTCCTCGGGGTACCTTTGCCTACAAGAGAATGCCTTTTGGGCTGATTAATGCCGGTGCCACCTTCCGAGAGAGCTATGGATCTCGCTTTCTGGAAGCTTGAAGGGAAAATGCATAGTCATATACCTCGATGACCTGACAAAGTTGTTCTCAAAGACAAGAGCGGATCACTTCACCACTTGAAGCGCTTCGCAAAGATGCCGAGAGCATGGGATTTCCTTAAATCCTAAAAAATCTGTCTTCTGTGTTACAGAGGGAAAGCTATTAGGACACATTGTCTCAAAGGATGGCATCAAGATTGATCCTGAACGAGTTCAAGCCATCCAACGAGATTCCTCTCCCTACTAGTAAAAAAGGCGTGCATTCCTTTTTCTAGGTAAGATCAATTTTCTAAGAAGATTCATCCCTGATTTTGCTGAATTAACTTTGATATTTCTCAGATGATGAAAGGAAAGCAAGCATTTGGTTGGTCTTCTGAAGGAAAGGAATCCTTTGAGGGTATCAAGAAAGCTATTGCTAAAACTCCAGTTTTGGCCTGCCCCGATTTCAGCAAGGATTTCATTATCTATTGCTACGCTACAGATAGTACTCTGGCTGCTGTCTTAACCCAAGAAGATTCTGATAAACATGAGCTACCCATTGCCTTCATGAGCTATATCCTGAAGAACCATGAGCTAAAGTACACCATGATGGAGAAGCATGCCTTTGCAGTAGTCAAAGCTGTCAAGCAGTTCCGTTTCTATATCCTCAACTCTCACTCTTTGGTGCTGGTTCCAGATACGACGGTTAAGTCAATCCTTACACAGCAAGAATTTGGGTCCAAGAGAGGAAACTGGGTGGCTAAGGTCCAGGAGTATGACATTGATATCAAGCCAACCAAGCTGGTTCGGGGAAAAGGTCTTTGCGAGCTCATTGCTGAAGGAGCCCAACATGAGTTACTGAAGAGAAAGTCGACATCCCTACTGCTTACTATTCCTTAGTTCAATTGATGAATGGTATGCCGACATCGCTATTTTCTCACCTATGGGAATGCCCTCTCATTTAACCGCCAAAGAAAAGAGGACTCATTAATTGAGATCAGCAATATGTATTGGGGAGAATGCTTTGTTCAAGCGTGGCCTGATGGGAGATTTCTGAAGTGTGTTGATAAGGAACAACAGAGAAAGTTACTCTCAGCTTTTCATGATCATGCATGTGGAGGGCACTATTCATCAACAGTCACAGCTCACAAGATACTCCGGGGAGGATATTACTGGCCTTCCTTGTTCAGAGATGCCTCTAAATGGGTAGATAAATGCGAGGCCTGTCAGACCTTTGTGGGAAGACCCAAACTGGCCGCTTTACCTCTCAAGCCAGTTGTGATCGAGGAACCATTCCAACAATGGGGTCTGGACTTCATTGGTACACTGAATCCTGCTTCTAGTGCGGGCCACACGCATGTGCTAACCGCCACTGACTATTTTACCAAATGGGTGGAAGCTATCCCAGTCAAGAGCACTACTTCTGAAGTAGTATGCAACTTCATCAAAGAGAACATCTTGGTTAGGTATGGTGTACCTAACAAGATTGTAACAGATAATGCTTCGAACTTCTCCTCAAATGAGATAATGGATTTCTGCTACGGGTATGGCATCTCTCTAGCTCATTCTTCAGATTATTATCCCCAGGGGAATGGACAAGCAGAATCCACCAACAAAAATCTGGTGACTATCATAAGGAAGTTGGTCAATGAATCTCAGAGAAACTGGCATAAGAAACTTTACGATGCTCTTTGGGCAGACAGGATCACACCTAAAAGAGCCATTGGAATGTCCCCATTTCAAGTAGTGTATGGCGTAGAGGCTCAATCGCAAGCCGACAAAGTGAACCGCCACCTCGCACTGATGAAGGCCATCAAGACACTAGTTTCAATGATGCTCGACAAAGGATCATGTACCGCACAAACCGAACGAGGATAGATTGAGGTTGCATGCACGACGAATATCTCGCCACCAAAGAAGGTGAAGATTCTATTCGATAAGAAAGCTAGGTCCAGAGAGTTCCAAGTTGGTGATACTGTGTCACATGGGACAAAAGACATGAACCTCGTGGCAAGCCATGGAAAATTTGATTCTCTCGTGGCTTGACCTTTCAAGATAAGACACTTTCACGCTGGTAAGGACTCTTTCTATCTTGATTACATGGATGGTTCTCCCTCCCACTTCCTTATAGTGGGCGTGATTTGAAGTTGTTCGAGATCCTAGGTGACTAGGAGTCCCTTTGTATATTATGTACAAAGTGTTTTGCTTTTCCCGCTTTCGGTGTGTTTCCCTTCACAGTGTGTGTGTGCCCTCTCGTATTGTTTTGTTTTTGACTCCTTTGCCCAATGGATAAGGCACGTCCGCTTCACCGAAGTTATCTAAGTTCTTGCCTTGTCTCATTCTATGAATTTACACCAAGTCATCCCCGCATGGAGCCACTGTTGCCCTCTCAAAATTTCCTCTCTGATAGGAGTAAATTTTCCAAATTTTGAGTCTTTAAGTGTTTTTCTTTGGGGTACCTAAGTCGTGAAATCAAGAAAAATCCGCATTTTGGGTCATTTTGTAAGTATTTCGGTCCTGCTGGAACTTTCTCGTCCCACTGCCCCAAGTACGAAAGTGCAAGTTGTTCCCCGATCGGCCGAAATCCCCGAAACTGTCCCATTCTCGCCCGTCTAACTTTTTGTCCCAAGTGTCCCAAAACTTTTGTGCGCGAGCTTTCCCATTTTCTACTGAAACTCCTAACCGCGACTTCGCGCATTTTCGTCCCAAATATCCCAAAATCAAAAGTGCGAGCTTCCTCTTTTTCGGCCGAAGCTTCCTAGTCGCGTACTCTAGAATTTTCTGTTCCAAAAGTCCCAAGTCCAAATGGGCCTGCTGTTCCAATTTCGGCCGAAATGCCTGAACCGCGTACCTCGCGCATTTTCATCCCAATTGTTCCAAAAGCTTTTGTGCATTCTCTCTCCATTTCGCCCGAGCCGCGTGTTTCGCGCATTCGCGTCTCACCTGTTCCAAGCGTACCAAGTATGTTCATACTTAGCTTTTCCCGCTCATTCCGAATATGACGCTCTTTCAAATTGGTGGTGGTGTATTCAATGCGCATTAAATTCATTCCGCTCCTCAAACGGCTATATAACCAAGCATACCACCTTCGCATTTTTCACATTGCTTTCTTGCTATCATTTGCTCAAACCCTTGCAACCTAGTTCCCTTTGCAAATTCCTTCCGCAGTCCGGGTCGCAGCCTCCGAATCTATCAATATGAAGATCAAGTTTCAGTGGACAGAGCAAATTTCTCCACTCGAGTCTCGCTGCTAGCAATATCGAGACAAGTGAAGCCGTCATCTCGACTTCGGCGATTTTGGTCAAGAATGACAGATGTAAACCCTACGCCGATGGCATGGATGATTAATGATAGCGGTTTGGCTTTCACCGGAGGTTTCCCTATCTCAAGGCAAAGCAGTCTGCCGATACGGTACTTTCATGCGGAGCTCACTTCGACCCCGATTCGAGCGACTTGACAAATGTACACGGGAGCTCATCGCTGCCGACGCGCCGCCATTGAGCTGCTCGAGGATTCCGGAGATGGACAATGCCATAGTCGCCTCTCTCGTGATCAAGCACAGCCATGTTCGACCAAGACAAAGGATAAATATAAAGCTCGAGTGGCGAGGTCTTGGTTGAAGAACCCTAGGAAAGGAGCTTCTCGTCCACCAAAACCCTTCCTGGCGGATTTCAATGAAGAATTGTCAGATTTTATAATCCTGCTGGCTCGGGTTATGGGTTTGCCCTCAACCAATGAATTTTATTTCTGGATGTGCCCGCTCATCAGCATGGTGTGCGAGGGAACGCAAAACATCAATTGGGCAGAAATCATAAGCATGAATTTGGCTGAGCAATTATCCAATGTGCAACAAACCAAGAAGTTCTTCATGACTTCGTATCTGATGTATACCCTAGCAGCGTCACGGCAATGGTTTGGCTTTTCCTACATCGATGCGCACAAAAGACGATCCAAGTTGTACGCCTATTGCCCGCAGCTTCACCCTAGAGACCAGCAATCGGAATTTCGAAGGGTCAATGATGCCTTCACCATGTACGTGGTCGATTTCTCAAGGTGACACTGCCAGAGGTTTTCGAGAAGCTATGAACTCCGATATCACAATATGGAGCCTATTTCATTCAGCCAGAAATTCTCTTATATCAAAGCTTGCTGCTATGAGAACACTCCTCTCGCGGCTTCCCATGTTCTCGCAACAACAAAAAATGGCCTTGATTGAGATATGCAGTAACAATCGGACAAGTTGCACAAAACTTGCAGAGACAAGAAGATTTCTCGCTTACACTTTCCCATCTCTCTCGGGAAACTACACATGCAAAACGGCCCCGATGCTCGTAACGTAGAAGAGCCCCGATCCCTATCATCTGCTCATTTCTTCAAGCCAAGAACCTGTTTTGACTTGAAGAAGTTCATTGAAAGGAACATCAAGATAGTCTATCATCACAGGCGTATACGTAAGACTACCGGGCCGACCGTGCGTATGATTTTGAAGCCGTAAGAAGGCATTGTGGCAGTTCTCCCCGCACCGATCCAAGAACTCGGCCTGTACTCAAGTTCCCCGAAGGTCTCCGTGATGACAATTCTCGAGCTATATTCATATGAATACGAAAATGTGATTAAGCACACCCCTCTGGAGGACTCCGGATTGGAATAGAAAAGAAAGAGATGATCTCGCTGAGATTATTGCCCTGGGCCTTGATCGTAACTAGGGTCTGGTTCAGTAAGAAGATCCGAGAATTCAAGAGGCACTCAGGAGAATCCAGCTCCAAAGATGATTCGACACCCATAAGGGAAGCATCACCCAGTCTGGGACACCAGTGAAAACCCCTCCTGCCTCAATAGCTCAGGGACTTGTAGGATCTACTCCTTCTCCATCTACCCAGGTATACAAGAAGAAACTCAAAGAGGTAAAGAAGGAGCCTGCAGAGGATGACCCTCCAAGAAAACAGGCAGAGTTGCCTATGGGGCCAGAGAACATCATCGTTCTCAGTGAAAGTGAAGACAGTGAGGTGCCAATTCCTACAAGTGTTCCTGAAAATCCAGCAGATAAAGATAAAGAAGTCCAGAGCACCGAACTTCCAGGTACTACTGATTCTTCTGCCGCCATTACCTCCAGTGTTCTGCCTAACATCTCAGCTTGAGTCAACAGCTGCACAGACCTTGAGTGTCATGAGCTCCCTGTCTCTTGGTCCCCTTGCTTCTCCTGCAGATTCTTCTTCCTCTTTTGCTTGGGTGCAACCTCTGGTTGATAAAAGGAAGAGAAAATCCTCCTCTCAAAGCTTGGGACCAAATTTTGATGCTGTAGCAGCCTTGTTGGGCACCACTCCTTCTCGTGCCAAGAAAGCCAGAACTACTTCCAGGATTGTGTCGGATGCTCGAGGTCAGCAATTCCTGGAGATTGCTAAGCCCACAGTAGACAAATCGGAATCAGAGTTGCTGACATCCGACTTGGAACTTTCAAGGATCCCTATGGAGAGTCTACTCCCGAAGGTGAGATTCATAACCTCCGAAACAAATCACCGAGAGTCATTGGAAGGGTGGAGAAAGGGTGGGAGCAGATTTATCAACAAATGGAAGAACAAGCCCAAGTTCTCACTAGTTTTATCAAGTCACTCTTGTCTAAGGACAAAGTTTTAGACCCCACCCCTTGACTGCTCTACCCCCTCCTGTAATTCTAAGCCAAGATGAAGTGCAAGAAATTAAAGATATGCACAAGTATTCTGTCTATGGTAGAGCTATCGAAGCCATGGTGGATGACATGCTTGTTGCCGGGCTAAACTTCATCGACGAAGCTTTTAAGCTACATGGAAAGGTAGACAAGTTGCAACATAAGCTATCCTCTACCATTGAGGTTATGAATAAGGAGCTTAAACTCTGGGGCAGTTGCATTGTAGACCTTCGCCTCATGGGACAGACAGATGAGAACATCTTACTGGCGAATAAGATTTTCGATGATGCCAAAGATAATCTATCAAAATCCTGGGTCTACAGCGTAGAGTGGAAAATCGAGTCCTAAGAAGTCAGAGGAGAAATGAAGAATAGTTGCAAAAGGGAGAAGCTTTCAAGACGCTAAGAAATTGCTTTGCTTTCAAAGATATGCATTGTCATCTTCAGATGAAAACTCGCATTCCCTCATCCTCGCAAGAAATCAAAGCTCGGCTTCGAGCTTTTGTCAAAGATAATCTTTTCAAGGAAGACTCCATCTCTAAAGACAAGATAAAAGAAATTTGTTCTCTCCATCTGCCATCAAGAAGCAAACAAAGACTATCATACTCACGCCGAGAGTTTGATAAAGAGATGGAGAAATGCAGGGATTTTGGACTCGCCTGCAACTAACACATCACCCTCGTGGCGTAGATATAGCCGAGTCATTGAAGAAGTTCAGCAATGATTCTCAAGACAAGAGGGTCCCTCCCAAGAGCCGGCCACCGTCTCCTTCTCTCTCCTTCCTCTTCTTTCCTTTCTTTTCGTATTCGTTGTAATTAGTTAAGGTATTGCAACCGCAATACTCAACTATTCTTTATTTAAAAGAAACGGTTACAAGTCGTAACCGACTTGAGCAGAGCTATATAATGGCCTTTCCACGCCATTTTGAAGGAGGAAGAACTTGGCATACTCTCGAAATTGTAAATAGATCTTGAACATATCAATACAAAAGGGCTTTTCTTTTCATTCTCTATCTGAATCTTTGTAGCTCTGTGTTTTCCTTTAGTATTGTGAAGATTATTTTGTACCTAATTCGTTAGTCTTGCTAATTGCTTTTGCAAATACAAAGATCTTGCACGACCAAGAAAGAACTTTGTGTCTTTGATTAATGAATTTGAAAAAGGTCGTTGAAGAACTTTGTGTCTTTGATCTTATTCAGTTAATGCAAATAATCTTGTTTCAAATTCCCCGCAACTTCGCACTCGTAAAGAATTATTCTGTTATCTATAATTCCAAACGTTTGCTATTCTGCTTATCTTCGTACCCTCTTTCCTCACCGCTTGTAGAATCGATGATCTTTGTGGAAAACATTTTCGTGGTATCCAAGTTCAACCATAAAATGATCCTCTGTATATTTGTAAATAAGTTCGTGTCTCAATAAGGGAACCTCTCCCATTAAAGAGGAGGGACTTCTTGTCCCCTGACTGTTGCTCTTCTAAAAAAGTCTTATTTGAAAACCAACAGGGACAAAGAGAGGTGAGCAATGGGAAGGATGGACAGATGCATCATAGGCCCAAGGATAGATTTCACACAGAAAATGTCCCAAAACTCCATGAACACAGCTCCAAACCTGCAATGAACATTCAAACATGCACAAATACCTGCAATGAAGAGAGGTAAGAAGAGAAACAAGCAAAACGAGCAAGGATGGACAGATGCATCACAAAACACGTTTTGTTGCTCCAGAAGTTTGCACAGAACATCATTTCAATAGTAAAAGGCAAAAACGCCATTACAGAGCAAGGGAGGAGGTTCAAACTCCATTTTCAACCCTAGAGAAGAAAAGAAGGGAGGGCAGAGCAGAAAAGATGAACAACTTGTTATATCTCTTAAAATGAGCCAAATCTGGCTTTATACAATGCATGGGTCGATCCCAGGAGATAGAAAACATAGGAAAACATGTAAGCAGCCCAACCATTGACCAAAACGCATTCTTCATTAAAATCAGTGGTTGAGACATCACTTCTGGCCATGCTGAAGAAGAATGCGACCCATGTGCATTAAAACTGGTTGTTGAAACATTGCTTCTGCCATTATCACGCGTCAGATCTGTTTCTCAATTTTCTCTCTCCAAACTGCACCAAAATTCGAGATTGATCCTAGAATCATGTAGAGAATTTCATAAGCTTTCCGTTGATATAAAGAACGTGCAAATCCGAGCTCTGGATCAAAAGTTATGGAGGTCTGAAGTTTTAGGGCACAAAACAGGCGAAAACGTGTTTTGAAATCTTTCCCGCGCTCTGCCACCTAGATGACATGTGGCACGCATTGATTGGTCGCGTGATTCTCTCTCCTCGCTCACCCATGGGTTTTTCTTTGAATTTTGACCTTTTTGATGATTTTGGAACATTTTTCACTTTTTCCCGCTTCCCCGCCACTTGTACGACACGTGGCATGATCTGGTTGGAGGACAGGGCGCGAGGTCAACCTTGTCTTTTAAACTTTGGGCCCAAGACTTTTTGCAAAATTTCTAAGTCCCCCCCCGAACTCTGCACTTCCCTGCTCCATTGGACACGTGTCCAATTCCTATTGGCTCGGGCCAGCGCCTCAAACCTTGCCCCTTTGACCCTTGGACTTTTCCCTTGTGACACGTGTCATGATTTGATTGGTCCGCGGGCCTGCCGGCTCTTTCGCGTCCACCGCGTCCATTTGTCCCACTTGTCCCTGTGCTTTGCGGGACAAATTCTTCCGGTTCGCCCGATCCGCCGATTCACGCCTCGCGGCCCCGGAT